>PITA01011026.1:0-68808 GCA_004023965.1 Spilogale gracilis
GTAACATACCTCATCACATCCAATCCTTCAGAAGCACCTAACACATCAGACCCAGGAATTGTGGGATGGAAAGGATTCATAGCATGTTCCCCATTTATTGTTAGCTTTTATTTTGATGGTAAAACGAAAGGAGGCAAAGTCGTTGAGCCTGTAGCTGTTAAAAGAACACAATGGACAGTTAAAAGGAACTGAAAACAGTCTGAGACATATGGACATTTCCTAATATCCCACAATGGGTCCATATATTAGAAGCAATTTCTATTTTCCATTTTTTTCTTCCTCCTGGCATAGCTAAAATCCACTATTTTATGGTTGTGTATAAAGTTGCACTGCCTCATGATATCTCCAAATTCACCCTCTCTTCAAGCCTTAAAGGGAAGGCCTACTATTACAACATTCCATGACGGGACCCACGGGTTTATAAATTCCTCCCGTTTTTCATCCATAGAATTGAGATGTTTCAAGGACCAGATAGGCTATGATAATGGGGATATTTCCCCAACAGGGCTTGAGGTCTGAGTTTGGAAAGAGTCATTTTTCTTCAGTGATTACAGGATACAACAGGAGAATAGGTAGGGTCTTTTATTTTTACAAGAAGAATTTTCTTGGATGGGATCCTAGCCACACTTCCCCGTTTGGCAGCCATAAGCTCTTCCCTTCCCTGATTCTATGGAAATCACACACACAAAGTTCTGGGGTTTCCAGAAAATACAGCAGAAAGAATTTGCCTTCCTCTGCAATCTACTCAGCAGCTCAGGGCCCTTCGTAAGCCCTAACACATCCGTCTGAATTCTGTTTAACAAGTGGGGCCCATTTACTTCTCTCTCTTCAACACGATGGCTGTGTCAGATAACAAGAAATACAGTCAATGGCACTGTCATGGAAGCAAATTTGAAACTGCAGGACTTGAACTTGAAAACACCTTTAGAAACGTTTTATCAGCATGTGATGATCCCACTCGAAGATGATGGATTCCACTTTATAGAAATGCCAATCATCCATTTGTTAGAAGCAGCTTCTGGATCTCGGCTGTAAAAACCCAGTTCTGTGAAGTTTCTCAATAGCACTCCTCTTGGCAAGGCATGACATTAAACACTCATGGGTTTACTATGGTGGAATCACAAAGTGAGATGGAGAAAGAAAAGTCTGCAAGAGAAAGCTAGGATGCCGAGATAAAGAATTCCAAGGTTAGCATTCATTAGAATCTGGTTTGTAGACCTGTTTCAGACACGCACTAGCTGGCTTATGCTTTACTTCTTCTTAAACCAGGAATTGTAGCACTGCTGACATTTTGGGTAGGATGATTCATTGCTATAGGGGCTCTCCCAGGCATCGCTGCCCATTGGAAGCATCCTACACTCCACCAGTGTTGGGACAATCAAAGTATCTCCAGAGATTCCCCTTGGGAGGCAGAGTCGCCTTTCATGGGAAACCACTGTTCTCCTAAGTTTTCACTTGCTCATCTGGAAAGTAAAACTTTGAGAGTGGAGAGCAGCTGTTAGTTTAAGGGGCAATGAAAGGGTAATCCAGATGAATGTAACGTACAATTATTTTACATGCACATCTGTGTATTGGCTTGTTGAGTTGTAGTTATCTTCACGTGTAACAGATTTGGCGGATCTCAGCCTGCAGAACAGGATGGTGGTGTGAGAACTGATCCTCTTCACAGCAACAGCAAAATCAAGAGTGGAGAATTCCCGGACACATTCGTGTTCGAAACCCCCATGTCACTAGTTAAAGAAAGGATTTAAGGGCCAAATGGCGATTTGATACATTAGGTCCATCTGTCTTTGAAGATCTTTGAAATTAGGACAAGTACAGTGGGAGTAACAAATATCCATTCTCTAGCAGCTTATTAACCCCAGTCATTGGAATAAATGAATTTCCCCTAAAAGTTACTAAATTGCCTGGAGAATTTTATACCATAGGCGGGGCTTCAAGAGCAAACTGTTGAGGATAAAGCTCCAGACCTTCTAGTTGCTCTTCTAGAGACAGTATTCTCCCTCCAAGAAGAGTGTAGTAGGTCAGCAGGCATGGCCATGGAGCAGATGGCTCAGAGGAAGCATGGCTAAGATGTTCAAATCAAGAACAATACCTCTTAATTGGTACAGCTACATGGACAAAAGAAATCTGAAGCCACACATAAGCAGGAGTGAGCATAATTCCTCTTCTGGAAGAAACTTGGAGTATACAGACTCTAGATCTGTAGACGTTTTGCTGCGAGCTAGAACTTCCAATACTCTGAACTTTAAGTTAGAAAGTTTTCCTAGAAGGTTCTAGAGTCATTCATTATTTAAATAATAAACATTTAAAAAAAATCTGCATGCAAGAAGAGGTGCTTTGAACTCAATTCTGTTCTTTTATTATTTAACACAGAAAGAGGAAGATTGCCCAAATACAATTGTTAGATGCACTCCTTTCCTTGTACAAGCTTTGTTTGCCTACTGCCAAGCAAATGCTTATAAAAGGATCAGAGGCACAAACAAAATGAGTTGAGAGAAAAGATGCAAAGTGTTTAAGATGAGTATCTTGTTTCTAAAAGTGATGATTTAAGTACAGCGAAAACAGGATGTTGTGTTGGAAAACTAAGGGCAACAGAAGGGAAGGAAATCAACTGGGCAAAGGAGACCTGGGATTTTTTTCTTTTTACCTTTCATAAACAGGATAGTCATACAGAAATTCAAAGGTTTAAAGCCATGTTGGAATATCTACACACTTAAATAATTTTTTCCCATTTAGGGTTCATGCACAATTGCATTGTGCATATTTTCCAGCAACTTTTAGTTTCTTTGGCTGACAACACCAGGGAAATAAAGAATCATTACTTAAGAATACCGTACTGTCTGTGCCTTTAAGTTTTCGGCAGATATGGAAAACTTCCATGAGATAGGAGACATTTTCCTCTTGGGTTTAAACCTGTAATAAAATGTTGCTGACAGACTAATTATAAATGTTTTATATATTTCGTGCATATGTGCTTCTCTCTAAACCAATTTAATTCCCATTAATGCTAATCTTGTTAATGCCCACTCAGAGAGGAAAGGAATACTCTTAATAAACTATTGATTTATTTGAGCTATTTAAATGGGGGATGAGAGAACTAGATGGGAGAAGAAAAACCTCCGTTTTACCCACATCCATATTTCTTAGAATATTTTCCAAATATTAATAATATTCTGTTATTCTTGCTACGAACAGGAAGTGGGGAAAAATAAAGTGACAAAGTGACAGTCCTCCACCCATGAAAAATAATGACATTTATTCATCCTTTTAGTATTAGCTCCAAGATTAGAAATGAGATATTACAAAGAGAAGCAGCTATTTGTTATAAAAGAGGTAAAGAAAAACAAGTTTCATTCAAAACCACAACCAGGTAAGTTATGCTCCTACTACTTTTTGTCCTGTTCCCAGTGTGATTGTCCATCTCGTTCTCCAGGTAAGAATCCAGTAATTTCTCTCAACCTCAACCAAGCCAAGAGTTCCATAGCTCAGGGCATTTCAACAAGCCAAGATTGGCTCTTAAAAGATATTATGCCCAGGTATCCTTGAACCCTAGTGACTCCTTTTGACCAAGTGTCTTAAGGCTGGCCAGGAACTTGAGAAGGCAATGGGAAACCCTCTCGATCCTGTCTCCAATCATCCCCAAACTAGCAAACTGTTTCTAAACATAGAGCTGTGTTACTTCTCATTCTCTCTGGAAGAAGGGGCATGAAAAGGGGAACAAGTGGAAGATGGGGTTTTTGCCCAACCTTCCTGAGACTCAGTTGCCTTATCTGCAAACTGGGGATCACAGTCTCAGCTACATTCTTCCATCATATTGCACAAAGACGGAAGAAGGTATTTTATTGGAAAGCAGTGTGGTTAACTGAAATGGTGGTCAAATGTGTAGTATTATTAACTGAGAAATGGTTTTCAAGAAGTGACACAGGAAAAAAAGTAAAAGGGAGGAAATATAAGGAGAGAGAGTTTTATATGGGACCTGTGAAAAGAAAGACAGAGAGAGGCAGAGACAGAAACAGACTGATTTACCCTCAGGACTTCCTTGAAAGTTTTCAAGGCAACTGATGCTCGGAGTTTATAATTGTGCATATAAAACATAAAACAGAAATCGAAAATTACAATTATTTCGATGAGTGAGGTTTTCCTTTTTTGTTTATCCAAATGTTCAGTGCCTGTGACCCATGAAGATGGGGGCGGAGGTGAGAACACTCTCTTAACATTCATTGGAAAAAAAAATTACCGAAACAAACATTTTCAGCACAAATATTAAACTGCCTTTTCTCTACCGATTGGTAAAAAAATATATTATATTTTGATATTTTTTTCTTTTTAAATTATATGGTTATCCATCCCAGCCGAAGTCCTGGCCAGTCATCTGGTAGAACTTCAAGTTGAACGGCCGGTAGAACTCGCGCAGCCTGCGCACCACCTCGTGGTCAATGTCGGGGTGGGTCCTGCCCTTGGTCTTGCCCAGGCAGTGGGGCTTGCTGCTGCCCTCCGCCTTCTTCAGGCAGGGGAAGCCCTTGGTCTTGTTGAAGTAGAAGTGCTTGTCGGTGATGATCCTCTTGAGGCCCAGGAAGTCCTGCACGCGGCCCAGCTCGCCGGCGGGGTCGCTGATGAGCCGCTCCCCGCTCACGAAGAGCATCTGGCCGATGGGGAAGTGGCGCAGCCAGTGCTCCAGGTGCTTGGCGTAGATGCCGATCTGGATGGCGCTCCACGATGTGTCGATGAGCCCCGTCGTGCGGTTCTTGAACGTCAAGCTCTCGAAGGTGGGGATGTCGGGCCGCTTGGACAGAGTCTGCGTGTAGTCCGAGATGGCTCGGGTCACCGGGTCCCGCACCACCACGATGAGCTTGGTGTCCTTGGACATGGCCGAGATGCGTGCGGGCGCTTCGCGGGTGACGAAGTAACTGGGGGTCTTCTCCATAGTGATCTGGCCCTCCAGGGTCCTCGGCATCAGGTCCCTGAGAAAAGCAAAAGGGCCTATTAGAGCCTGAAAAGGGAGCAACTTTCCCTGCTGTATGGAGAGAGCACGCTCATTGCAAGGAGAGGAGCGTCCTCTAGACTCTGGAGCCTGGGGGTGGGGGAGTGGGAGCGCTGAGCTGCGGCGCCCACCCTCCCATTTCCTAGATGGAGAAGTTGCACAGATTCTCTGGGTCCTCATGCATTTATTTATTTTTATTTTTTCAGGGTTTTATTTATTTATTTGAGAGAATTGCTTCTCGGCCTTTTGGCTATGATCAAGTGTGTTTATTTGAGAGAAAGAGATAGCGAGAGAGAGCGTGCACCAGCAAGGAGGAGAGGGAGAAGCAGGTTCCCCATTGAGTGGGAAGCCCTACCGGGGGCTGGACCCTGAGCCCAAGGAAGACGCTCAACGGACTGAGCCACCCAGCCACCCATTTCTTGGGTATTTAATAGGAAATAGTAACATTCACCACATACGATTGTTGTGACGATTAAGCGAGTTAATATAATATCCTTCAATACTTTAGGAGAGTGCCTGGCACAGAATTTAAGTGCTATGTGTTTTTTTTTTTTTAATTTTTATCAATAACCCACATTGCTGTCAGAAAAATCACCTTCATCAAATTCTTTAGGTAAATTAGACTACCCTAATAAACGGGATCATGCTACTAGGAGACGGTCTTAAAAAATCCTGTGCCCTTCATGCAGTTTTTTTTTTTACAAATAAAGTACTCTTTAACATAACACCACTGCCTAGTACACAACACTATTTTTCTTTAGAATTTCTGAATTTTCCTGTAACAAGACTTATTAAACAATCCATCTTTTATCAAGTAACATGAAATGCCATCACTGCAACAATCTACAGACCTTGGTTCCTCTCAACATGGGCTCAATCGTTATTATCAAGTATTTTTCCGACAACAAAGTGAATTCTGGTTCTTTGCTGTTAAAACGTTCTTGATTCTTGTGTGTTTACTTTTTCTGATGAACAAATGTTAGGATCACTTTGTCCTATCCAAAGAAAAATATGCCACTGGAGTCCTGATGGAGCAGATGTTCCCACCTAGGTCAAGCAAACAGTACCTACTGAGAACTGGTGGGTTTCAGGACCAGTCAAAAAGGATGAGCTGCAGAGAGAAAACCTATTTACGCTTCCAATTTAAATGTACTACCATTATACTCTTTGATATTGTGCCACTGTCTTTCTAATCCCAGTTTTCTTAAGAAATAGTGGCTCAAATCAATATTAAAATAAATGTAGCTGGGAACTTAGTTCAATAACTACACTAAATTTGTTCTCTGACCCATTGTGAAAAGAATCAAATGTTCTAAATGTTCTTATACTGGATTCATTTTTATTCCTGGAATACAAACCATTTCCGTTTGACTCCGATAGATTATTCTTCTAATATCATCCTGGATTTGGTTCATCATTAGTTTGTTCCTGATTTTTCATTCATATTCATCCATGGGATGTTCCTGTAGTTTTTCTTGTGATTAGTAGCTTAATCAATGGGAATATGAATTATTCCACCAATAAAATGAGTTGAGAAATGTTTCACATTCCTAGAGAAGTATAAGTAGCAAAAAAATTTCTTTTAAAGATTTTTAAAATTTATTTCCTTGACAGAGAGAGAGAGCATGTGAGTGGGTGGGGGTGGGTCAGAGGGAGAGAGAGAAAAGCAGACTCGCAGCTGAGGGTAGAGCGCAATGGGCGACTCAGTCTCACCCTGAGATCGTGACCTGAGCTGAAATCAAGAGTCAGACGCTTAACCAACTGAGCCACCCAGGCACCTGGAAAAATAATGTTCTGTTGGCTTGTGTGCATTACCTACAAAGCCATCTCACACTGATGCTTTTGTGTGGAGAGGAAAGAAACGAGAATTTGCAAACAGATCTTTTCAGTTTCTTCCACGGTAACTGGTAACTGGTTTTTTATAAATACTCTGCCTTTATAGACACAAGACTCTGCCTTGTCTTGTGTCAATTTTGGCAATTAACATATTTCTAAAAATCACTCGGTTGAGCAGGTACTTATATCTGCAGTCTGGACTGTAATTTTACAGTCCCCCCAGGATTTCCTGTTTTCTGCCTTTCTTTCTGCTTTCTAGATTCTGTTATCTTCTTAAATTCACTTATTTGCATTTTAGCTTCTTAATGCTCCCCTTTATTCTTTTTCTACTTATGATCTACTGTTCTTCTAATTGATTTAACAGGATGCTTAATTTATTTTCCTTTTATTTTGAAGCTATTGTTTACCCTTTACCTACAAACTTGGTCAAATTTCACGTTTTAGACAGGTACCATTGTCATTTTAATAAATACTTATTTAGTTAATTGCATTTTGTACTTTATTTCCTTTATAGCCCAGGTGTGATCTAGGATTGCTTTTCTTTTACTTTTAATTCTAATGGTTGGTTTACTGCATTTTAACCATAATTTGGTTATGAGTTTCTAGTTTTCCTTTGTTGGAAAATAATGTACTTTGTGTTATGTGAATTTGCCTTTGTTGACTTCTTATAATTTTGTCCTACCTATATACTATTTGCTAACTTTGTATCAAGAAAAATTTCAAACACACCCCCAAGTAGAGAGACTTGTGGTGTAAATCTCCTGTACCTTACATCCAATTTCAAAAAAACAACTGGTGGTGAGTTTCATTTCATTCACAAGCTCCTCCTTTTCCACTCCCTCCTACACAAATGAGCTACTTTCAAGTGTGTCTCAGACATCACATCAACTGGTTCATCAACAGTCTGGCCCCCCAAGGCGTGTTAGGGAGGGTGCGGAGAAAGGGGAACCCACTTGCACCATGGGTGGGAATGCAAAATTGGTGCAGTCACTCTGGAGGTTCCTCAAAAAGCTAAAGATAGAACTACCCTCAGACCCACCAATTGCACTACTAGGTATTTACCCAAAGAATACAAAAATACTAATTTTCAAAGAGATACACATACCCCAATGCTTACAGAGGCATTAGCTATAATGGCCAAATGATGGAAGCAGCCCAAGTGGCTACTGACTGCTGAGTGGATAAAGATGTGATAGACACACACAATGAAATATTACTCAGCCATCAAAAAGAATGAAATCTCGCCATTTGCAGTGATGTGGATGGAGCTAGAGAGGACTATGCTAACAGAAACAAGCCAGTCAGAGAGAGACAAATACCATGATTTCACTCACATGCAGAATTTAAGAAACAAAACAAATGATCAAAGGAAAAAGATAGAGGGAAACAAACCGGAAACAGACTGTTGTTGTTTGTTTTTTTTTAAGATTTTACTTATTTGACACAGAGATCACAAATAGGCAGAGAAACAGGCAGAGAAAGAGGGGGAAACAGGCTTAACCCTCTGGCCACCCAGGTACCCCAGACTCTTTAAATATAGAGAACAAACTGATGGTCACCAGAGGGGAGGGGGTTGGGGGATGGGTGAAGCAGGTGACAGGGATTAAGGAGCTCACGGTGATGAGCACTGGGTGGCGAAGGAAGTGTTGAATCACTGTAGTACACACCTGAAACGAATATTACAGTTTGTTAACTAACTGGAATTTATATAAGAACTTTTAAAAGACCCATTCTGCTTCCCATAGTCATTATTTTTGGCACAAATTCCTCAACATCTGTAGCAATAAGCTGTTGACCCTGGGCTAGTTCAGTGATGCCAGGATTCTCAGATTTTTGCGGGTCTTTGATATTTTAGTCTGGCTATGTTTACTTCTTTCCTTGGGGAAGGACATGATAATTAGATATCTGATTTCTCTTGCCTTTTGTTGTTGTTTCAAGAAAGCCGCAATTCTTTTTGCAAAAGAACCATGCATGTCACCCATTCCCCCACTCCCTAAATATACCCTCAGGTCTGGGGAAGACCAAGCAGCAACTGAAATTCAGTGTGGCCGCAAGGCAGACACAGATAGCTGTCACTACCCACAGGGACACCGGTGTCACTGCGTGACATGAATTCACGGCCTCATCACTGTGCCTCTCCCCACAGAGAACTGAGAAACTGGCGAGGCCAACCCACTCTGGAAGCTCAGGTTACGGGTTTACAAGATGAGCCGGGAGACCCATCCAGACATTGCTGGAATAATTCAGTGAAGGAAATTTGATCAACTGTGTGAAAAAAGTCTGGGATAGCAAAAGCAAACAGTGTGTATCGGTGAAGTGATAAGAAAGCGTATTTGGTGATTAAAAAAGAAGAGTCCGCATTCTTTCCTCTTTTTCTGTGATCTCTGACTTTTAACTACTAGACCTCCTTTTTTGGCCAGTAAGATAGAGAGAACATACTTCGCTCAGAAGCTTCTGGTTGGGGACCTCAATCTCCCTCTCTCCCGTCTCAGGGGAACACACAGGTCGCCAGCAGCCCTTTTCAGCCCAGATTCCGGCTGGAGATTGTGCTACACGAGAGGAAATCCCACTAACATCTCTGAAAAAAGAAACCATATTTTACATTAATAGAGTAGGGGAAAGAGCTATCCAAAATATGCATCTGAAGAGGAAATAGCTAAAATAGGATTTCAGAAGAAAAACACATTAATGACTGTCATCTCCAGGATAAGGGAAATGGACTGGTCTGGCATGGGGTGGGGTGGGGAGGAGTCCCAGCAAACCGGAAGCCACCTGCAAGCCAGTTTTTTTCAAAAAGGAAGATGTGATAGTCTAAATAAATCCTTAATGAAGCTTGCGTTGTAAAAGGACTCACAGCAGGATTCTTTCAATAGTCATCCCCTTTTTCATTTTTTTAAAAGATTTTATTTATTTATTTATTGAGGGAGAGAAAGAGAGAGAGAGTATGAGAGGGAGAAGGTCAGAGGAAGAAGCAGACTCCCTGCTGAGCAGGGAGCCCAATGTGGAACGTGATCCTGGGACTCTGGGATCATGACCTGAGCCAAAGGCAGATGCTTAACTGACTGAGCTACCCAGGCGCCCATCCTTTTTCATTTCTTTATTCATTTTCTTACCGCAATTTGAATTGCAATGTTCAGAGTAGAGCTCATCTAGCAAAAAAAATGAAATGCACGTGTCATTTGGAATACTATACTTCAAAGTGTTGAGAATTTGCAAATCGTCCTTCCTTACCTGAGGGAGACATACACTCTAACTGTCCTCTGTGCCAGAACTTGGGCCCAGACGGGCAGGGAAAAAGCCATCCCAGTATCATGAAAGCTTGGAAGAGATGCCAGACAGGCTAAAGGAGAAGAAAAGCATGTGTAGTAAGACACAGCAAGTTTCCCTAAAGATGGAACAAGTTGGGGTGGGGAGTGAGAAATTCGACTGGATGATGGGAGGAGTGGATCCTAGGAGGCCCTAATTTCCAGGCTAACCAGGAGATGCTGACCCAACTTCATCTCTAAATAGTGATGAGGACCTGGAGACATTAATAATAGGGATGGAATTAATAATAAGATGTGGAAATGGGTAGAAACCAGAATAATAAGGAAAAATAAGGAAAGCTTATTTGTTTCTTGCTCCTGAGGAAGCAAGTGTTAAGATGGGATCTCACAGGCAAATTAAGGATTAATACAAAGTGGGTCGCACAAAAGTGCTTTTTCTCCCCAAAAGCACAACCGCCCAAAACTAGAAGCAACCCAAGGAAGCATCAGTCAATGAATGCATAAACAAAATATGCTCCATATGCGCAATAGAATAGTATTTGGCCTTAAAAAGGAAGGGAATTCTGACACCTCCTTCAACATGGAGGAACCTGAGAACATTAGGTTATAGAAGGACACACATTAGGTTATAGAAGGTCCCTAAAGTCCTCACGTTCCTAAAGACATAAAGTAGAACAGCGGTTACTAAGGGCTGGGGGAAGGGGAGGGAGTTGTTTAATGGTACAGAGTTTTAGTTTTGTGAGAGGAAGAATTCTGGAAAAATGACTGCTCCACAGGTGAATGCACTCAGCACTAATGAATTGTACACTTAAAAATGGTGAACATTACGTTACATCTATTTTTATATTACCATTTATTTAAAAAAAAAAAACTCCCCAAGAAGACAATTGCATCAATAGAATTTAACTACACAAAAGAGCCTTTTTGGTTTTGCAAATAATTAAATGTTTAGTATGAAAGAAGCTATGGTTTTGCTTTCCTCTTGCTGGACAAAAGAGGAATATAACAATTTATGCGCTATTGTAATGCTGTCTGATTAGGAAATAATGTTTTTTGGCCTGTGTCTGCCCACTGCTGGCTGGGTGACCATGAGCTAGTCATCCAACCCCCCCAATCTCAGTTTACTCACCTCACCCAAAAAATCAAGCCAAGGGGCTGGGGAATCTGGACCATAAATAGTGTTGACATGACCATCAGGGCAGGGAACATACCAAGAACTGTTCTTTAGAAGGTGATGCCTGGTATTTAGAGTTTCTAGCTGCCAGGAGAACCCTACTAGTCTAGATCACAAGGGTCCAGAGGAGGTCAGGGCACCTCTGACACATTCTTGGGACATCCACACACCTGTCCATTAGAGATCTTATATGTAAGATATTCCAGGCAGTAACAGTACCTGGTTTGAAGGCACAGACTGGCAAAGCCAAGTTATTTGCCTGTTATGGTGGGAGAGAAGTGAGAAGGGAGCTGTTTTTAAGGGGAATCAATTTCTTCCCATGCCACGTGGCCCAGTTATTTGCAGAAGGGAACTGTTTGGTAACACTTCCATGTGACTTGGGCTATTGTGCCTCCTAGATGTCCTGGGGGTTTCATTTTGGATCCAATCAGTCACACTGGGATGAATCGCCATGGACCTATAGTTATTCGAACAGCTTCTAGTGGTCTACAGTATAGGAAATGGCCAAGTTCAAACCATGAGACACCTGCTGAATAGTTTATTTTTACTTAAGCCATAAGTCAACTGAGTATTTCATGGTAGGAGTACTAAGGTGACCCAGAAGGCCTTCCTACTGCCACACTGCAGATCACTCAGATCCGCCTCCACGACAGCACCCCACTGATAGTCCTAGAGACAAGGCCACCACTGTCTGCATCACCATCACCTGAATGATCAGGGACACCACCAAGAGGCAGCCCTCGAGCACTCAATAATACATATTCATTGCACATACCACACCCTCAAGTAAGGGTAAAAAAGAACGCACCTCGTATACTTCACCCTTTGCATTCCTTTGGGTCCTTTGTTCTGAATGCCCTCTGCCCTCATATTGTCTTCCTGCTCCCCCACCCTTCCACCAGAATCACTACTAGTCCTCTCTGGGGGTACTTCTTCCTTAAAAAATTATCCTCCCTTACTGTATTTTAGTGAATGGTGTTCGGTCAATTGGTTATTCACATGGAAAAAATAAATCTTGGTATCTCACCATATAGAAAAATCAGCTCCAGATGGCTGGTACATATAAATATGAATGATAAAATAATAACACTTTTGGAAGGAAACCTATGAGAGCATCTAAATGATTGAGGGGGGGAAATATTTCTTAAGTTTCTTAAAGGAAGAACCACAAAGAAAAGAATGATGAATTGGACTATATTAAAAATAAGAACTTCTGTTCATCAAATGATACCAATAAGAGAGTAAAAAGGCAAGCATTAGAATACAGAAGATATTTAAAATACATGTCCCTAACAAGAGATTTACATCCATCATACATAAAGAGTTCCTACAAATCAATAAATTAAAAAAACTAGATATCATGAAGGAGAAATGGGCAAATGTCTTGAATAGGCACTACACATGAAAAGTAGTATCCAAATAGTCAATCCACGGAAATGCATTGCATTTCATTAGTCCTCAAGGGGATGCAAATTAAAACAGAGTAACATATGCCACCTGAAAGGCTACAATAAAAACTACAGTGAATTCTGAACATGGCGAGGATGGGGAACAATTGACTCTTTATTCATCTGAGTATAAATTGGCATAATGACTTTTGAAAAGTATTTGGAACTATCTACCAAAGCTGCACATTTGCATACATATGGCCCAGCAATTCTGCTCCCAGGAATATATGCAATAGAAATCATACATACGCTCATCAAAAGACGTGGTCATGAATGCTCATAGTTAATCATCACAGCCCCAAAGGCAAGCTCCCTAAAGATCCATCAAAAATAGAATATATTTATATATACATGTACATATACGTATATATGTGTGTTATATGTATGTGTGTATATATCTTTTTTGATGACATAAACAATATATACACATACATATATGTATATATATATATAATGTCTATATAAAATATGATACAGAATTGGCGTGAGTGACTCAACATTTGTGAGTGAATCCCATAAACACAATGTTAACAAACAGCCAGTCCCAAAAATGTATGTACTGTATAATTTCTTTTATAAAATTTCAAAAACAGGCAAAACCCACCTACAATGTTAGATATCAGGGACAGTGCTTACCTTTAGGGGAACGAGTGACTGGAAAGGGGCACAAGGTGCTTTCTGGAGAGGTGGGAATATCCCACTTTATAATGTGGGATTTGTGTTCTTTTCTGAATTTGGTTATACTTCAATACAAAGTTGTTTTGAAGAAAGAAGTAAGCTCCCCTTCCTCTAAAAAAAAGGGGGAAAATATTTCTCTTTAAGTAGAGTTGAGGCTAATTTTTATTTTTATTTATTTTTTAGGAGATTTTATTTATTCATTTGGCAGAGAGAGAGAGCGAGCAGGGAGGGGGAGCAGCAGAGGGAGAGGGAGAAGCAGACTGGCTGCTGAGCAGGGAACCTGATGAGGGGCTCGACTGCAGACTCCTAGATCATGATCTGAGGCAAAAGCTGCCACTTAACCGACTGAGCCACCCAGGTGCCAAGAGGTTATTATTAATATTTTTTTAAGTTAGGATTTCTGCCCAAGAATTCTGATGAGGGCAAAACATTATTGATTTCATTATAAAATACAACACCAAGGATCACTTGTATCTCCATGAAGACAACATCATGAAACTCAAAACTGGAATAGGAATGTGGACCCATCTTGATTTTGTTCTTCCTATACCGTGTGATCTTGAGCAAATCACTTTCATTCTCTGGGCCTTGGCTTCCTCATAAGCGAAACAATAAGATTATTGTCCTCCAGGTCTCTAAGACCTTCCTACCTCCAAGACTCCATGTGCGGCTCAGGACTTAAATTCATTATTAATTTGTCAGGCTTACCACTTGCACAGCCTCACAACTGCTCTGTTTTGAAGTGTGACTCCACCAATCACATCAAAAGATTTGTATAAATCAGGGGCACCTGGGTGGCTCAGTCAGCTTAAGCCTCTGCCTTTGGCTCATGTCATGATCTTAGGTTCCTGGGATCAAGCCCCACATTGGGCTCCCTGCTCAGTGGTGGGTCTGTTTCTCCTCTGCTCTCTCTCACTCTCTCTCAAATAAATAAATAAAAATCTTAAAAAAAAAAAAAGATTTGTATAAATCATTAGGCAGGACAAATTTACATCAATAGAATTCATTTCAAAATCAGTGAGATCTGAAAGAATGAGGCTAGTCCAAATGAATTTTTCCTTGGAGTTGTGCTAGTGCTTGGAGGCAGAAGAAAGACCAGAAGTCCAGCAGATGAGAGGTCTCGAAGCATCAAGTAAGGCAGTGACTAAGGAGAATCCCCCTCTGTTCCCAAAACACCAAAATAAGATGTCACTGCTAGAAGATGAAGTTTCACAGATGGGCTCTGTTGACCCAAACTGACATAGGGGTGACCAAGAATTCAAAGGGAGATGTCTGAAAGCAGAAGCCAATGAACACTTACTGAGCATCTCCCACAGACCCAGATCTGATGTAGGTTTCTCATGTCATTCACAGCAGGGAAAAGCTGGAATTATTAATATAATTTCACGGTTATGGAGATAGGTTCAGAGATGTTATGCGGCTCCTCCGAAGACACACAGCAATGAGTGAAAGAGAACGAAAATCTCCATTTGTTCAGCTCCCATGTGCATATTCTTTGAACCGCCCCAGAAACCCAGGCAGCACGAGCAGGGCTCTTAGGGCGGATGCTCTTGGCCATCTTCGATCTTCTGTCAAAACACATGAGCAATTCAACACACTTACTTCCCTCTGCCGTGCAGAGTGCAAATCATTCTGCCTGCAATCTTGCAAACAGGCAAGAGACGGAACATGATTGTCAAAGGCTTTCTTCCGTCGGGGAAGGACGCGCTGCAAGGAAAAGTCCCCCCAGCTGTAACACCAAGGCAATTCACCTTGAAGAGTCAATAAATCTGACTCTTGTATATCTATACAACCCAAAAGAAACAACGTGTCTGTTTTTGGAAGCATCTGGCAGCAGGAAATTCTAGGAAAAACATGCTCTTTGCATGGCCCTGGAGTGAAGGTGGCTCCCAGGAGTCCCCAACGGCGTGAGCCTGGAGCAGGGGAAGTTTCCAGCAAACTCCCAGCGCTGTCAGCCAGCCATCCCTCGGGCCAACGTCCAACCACATCAGTATTTCTTTTCCTGCTGTTGTGATGTGGGACCCCACTCCAAACGTGACTTGTAATGCTGGAAAGAAAACTCCCTTGAGTTGTTTGAGTTGGCTTCTGTGGGGGAGGAAGGCTTATGTTTTTGAACCAGCTCCCACGGTGACCCAATCTAGATGGACGATTCTAATAACCAAATCCTTGTCAAGGTTCGTCAACATCTTGCTTAAAGGCTGGTACATGCCCAGGGCCATTGATGGGCGACTCCTGGTGAAACGGAACCATCAAGGAAAGAAAGGGAAAGCATTCTAACTTTCCCCAGGCTCTAGGACAAAGGAAGAAAGCTCCTTTGAAAAACAACCAACCAACCAAACAAACAAAAGCCCCATTATGTTCCTTGGCACTCTAGGGGAGGAGAGAGAAGTCAAGGATTCTTGGTTGAACGTTTTGGGGAACGTCATGAAAGGGCAGAAAATACATCTGTATCTGGGTCAGAGAGGAGAGTAACCCTGACAGGGAGGGAGCAAGTATTATCTTACATCATAGATTCAAGCACGAATCCTTTGTCTCTGTAGGCCTTAGTTTCCCCAAGCCGTGCCATGGATTATCTCATTCATTGACTCTGAGAAACTACAGAAATAGACCAGTATTTTCCAAGGCTCCATGCCTCACCGTTTGATTGTCTCCTTCCAAGTTTATTCCGTTGGGGAATTTGTGCCTTTGAAAGATTTGAACATAATTTTTTAAAACTCTATATTAATGGATCCCAAACTGTTTTAAAAAGGGGTCTGGCTCTTGGGAATTGATATGCTTCTCCCAATGTCCTATTGAGATGCCAAAAAATATACAAGAAAAAAAAAAAAACCCAAACCTAACAACATTAAAAACTGAAATTCACATACAGCTCTCTCTTTTTCTAAGAAATCATCGGGAGAAAGCCAGGAACCTGTCATACCTCTCCACAGTGGGTCTGTCTCTGAACTTTAGACATTCTTTTCTTTTTTTAAAATATATTTTTTAAAGATTTATTTATTTATTTAGGGTGGGAGGGAGAGGCAGAGGGAAGGGCCAAGGTAGAATTCCAAGCAGACCCCTACCAAGCATGGGACCCACACAACAGACGAGGGGCTCAATCCCACTACCCAGGAAATCATGACCTGAGTCAAAATCACGAGTTGGGTGCTCAACTGACTAAGCCACCCAGGCGCCCCTGGACCCTAGACATTCTTGAGGCACCAAACTGAAAAGTGACAATAATTCTTCTGTCCTGTTCTGTGTGGAGAACTGAACAGGTCCACAACCCCGAGAGTAAGCACCTCCCTTCCTCAAATTTGTGTTACTGGTGCCCCTGCCCCACCAGAGTTCCTGCCCTCGGAGAGATCCATGCTTTGAAAACTATCTGCAAAATTTTGGGTGTCTGAGAATAAAGAAAGCACTTCATAGGTATTCATACAGAAAGGCAAATGAAAGTAACACCAGAACTAGTTACTTGAAAAACGAAAGTCGAGCGGTGGGAGGGTTGAAATTACACTTTCGGGGGAAGAGCCCAAAGGTTGTTAAAGATTAAAAAGAGAAAAACTCTTATCCTGAGCTAAGTTGCATTTCATTTTTTCAGATATGCCATGATTCAGAAACCTTAGCATTGAGGTGACCTTGGGGAAAAAAACCCTGAAGTTTCATTTCCGTTGAACAACAGAGCTAAATTAAAAGCTCAAGAAAAAGAAGTTCACGTATAAGAAACCGAGGGGGCATCTACAATCATTTAGAATAGAAACAAGTCTTAAAGAATGATTCAGCAGCTAGTTCTAAAAAAACAACTGCGAATAGCAGAGATGGAAGTATGATTAAATTAGTCAGAATCTAAAGTCTGATAAATATTCACGAACACTTAGAAGAGTGTGAGAGAGAGAGAGAGAGAAAAGAGAGAGGGAGAGGGATAGGGAGGTGGGGGGTGGGTAGGGGAAGACACTGATTACAGAGAAGATGAAGGTGGGATTAAAAGGAGAATGTTCTGGACAAAGAAAAGTGGGAGGACTGCTCTGCTAGGCAGCAGTATCACTAAATGTGAGAATGGGAGGAATTTCAGCAATCCCCTAATCCAGCCCCTTCATTTCAGATGCAGAAAGATCTGAGAAGTCAGGCAGCCCAAGGGACACAAAGCTTAGTTTAGATTCTGGTCCAGTGACACCTCCCCCCTGTCTGCCCCCCTCCCCCCCACTGGTTCAGTCGCTTTCTGTGACAGAGCATTCTTCCCTATTTCTAGAAACAGAAGGTGCACAAGGCTGGGCCACCTTCATATTTCAAGCCCCCGGAAAAAAACAGTTCTCTCGTGGAGGGTGAATTCCCTTCCAGTGGGTCTCACACAGAAAAGTGACATTGATTAGAAGGAGAACCGGGTTTTCTCCATCCTGTGTGGAACTTGAACCGTGATAGAAGGGGAAGATGGAGTTCCTAATGGACGTGGGCAGGCATGGGCAGGCTGTGGCCACCCTTCCCCCTCTGTGGTGGCCGCCACCACAAAGCCCCATCTTGGCCCTGACGTAAGTTTTATAAATGGTTCATGGGAGACCTGGGCTATCAGCTCTGTGCTACTGTGGACAGCAGTTTCCGAGCAAAGCCCCCCCCCCCCCCAGCCTGGAATTATCAGCTCTTTGTAGATGTGTTGCTGGACATAAGGGAAGAAATGTGCTTTCCTTGCCTGGGAATGGAAGCTAAGGACATCGGGGGAGGCTAAGACAGGTGCAGAGGGCAGGATGCGAGAAACCTGAAGGAAGGTCCTTTGTTACATTTTGGAAACAGTGGGGTCCGTCCTTCTTCGGTTTCTTTCTTTTTTTTTTCTCCTTCTGCTTTTTAGGTGCTGGACACAGAGCAGGTGCTAACTTGATAGGCCTTTTAAGTTTAAAACAGGAAAAGCAACTCAAAGCTGTGGTTTTTACATGGTCCAGGGGGCTGGGCTGCCTGGGTGCTCTTTCTAAAGATTGCCCGCTGGTGCACACGTCGGGGGTGGGGGGCTCAGTCAGTTAAGTGATTGCCTTTGGCTCAGGTCCTAATCCCAAGGTCCTGGGATCCAGTTCAACATCAGGCCCCCTGCTCAGAGCCTGCTTCTTCCTGTGTGTGTGCTCTCTCATCTCTCTCATAAACAAACAAACAAACAAACAAACAAACAAACAAACAAAACTGCCAACTGCCAGGTGACCCAGCCCCCCTCCCCCAACCCCCCACCAGGCTTCCCTGGTTTCAAACAGCAGAAAAAGATACACATTCTGTCCCACCCACAGAACTTCCAAAATCATCTCACTTGCGTGCTATAAAGAAAGCCTCCAGAATATGACCTCATCGTGAAATGAGGCATGCAGACCAAACAAAGTTGAGGAAAGCAATCAACAAGCATCCATTAGACACAGTCGGTCAGCGTGGATATGCCACAGGGCACTCTCAAGTTCAAGAAAGTCATTGCCGCTCTGCCAGGGGCCCTGGTGAAAAGCATCAGCAGCGCCCTGAGACAAGAAGCATCCTTCCCCTGCAAGGTGGGAAGTCCTCCTGTTATAGACACAACTTTGTGATCCCATTTAGGCAACCCATTAGTCTAGCGACTAACGCTGCTCAGGTCCCAGGGAAAGCTTCTTCCAGACTCTTGCCCTGTGACTTCTAAGCAAATGTCTGAATGCTGACAAGGGACATGGGTTTGGGTTGCTGTGGACACTGGAGCGGAACATGGGTCTGGTTTGGGGAAGATCTGAGAGAAGTGGTTCGTGGAGGGAAAGGACACGTCAGTTACTAAATAGTCCAGATCAGAGAACATGAAATACCTTCTTGGTATGAAAGTATCTCCTGCTGGTGTTACTGAGCACACATTCCTTGCTTTGTCTCCTGTTCCAGTTCATGGTCCCAGAAGTGCTCACACACCAGCCGGCTGCTCTCAACACTTGCACCCGGAGGTGGAGGAACATTTTGTACTATTAAGCAAATGGGGCTACACAAAACTTTTTAAATATGTGGGTCCAGGTGAAAGAGGCAAGAAGCATGATGCTCAAGTCTTTCCATGGGCAGCCAAATGCACACGGAAAGCTAGACTTCAGAATAGCTGCAATTTTGTGACAACGTTTAATAAGATTTAATTTAATTTAATCACCGTTTTTAAAAATTAGGAAAAAAATGACTTTGGTTTTTTAAAAATTTATTTCACATTTTGATATTTATTCACACTATCCAGTATTTTATCTTTGGATTTTGATAGAGAACTTGGGGAATACTTTCGAAGGAAAATCACTTCTAAAAATTAAGGAAAATCATTTTAATTTTGACAATTACTTTAATTTAGAGTTTAGATAAGATGTGTCCATTTGTACCTTTGCTCTTTAAAAAAATCCTGAGACAAAGGGTTGCCAAACTACGGCTCTCAGGTCAAATCCAACTATTTTTACAATAACGTCTTAAGGGAAGAGAGTCATGCCCACTGTCCAAGGCTGCTTACATCAACAGCAGAGCTTAGCAAATGGTGACAGAGACCAACGCTCATGAAATCTAAAACATTCTCAACCTTTTCAAAAAATGTTTGCTGATCCCTGTTTGCTGATCCTTGCTTTGCATTGTCCAGAGAAAAAAATCAACATAAAAATCTTGATTGTAACATAATTAGCTGAAATGATCATAAAAATCAATTTCCCTAAGTATATAATAGCTCATGATTTGTGTAGGTCCTAATTTTATAACTCATCTAAACATTGCTGCCCCATCAACAGAATACCCAGCTGAGCCATGATAATGAAATCTAGTCATCTTCGGTATTTTGACAAAACTCACAGACATGTAAAAACAATAGATTTGAACTATATTTCTTTTTTCTTTTTTTAGAGAGGGAGAGAAAGAGAATCGTAAGCAGGCTCCACTCGCAATGCAGAACCCGACACGGGGCTCCATCTCATGACCCTGAGATCATGACCTGAGCCAAAATCAAGAGTCGGACGCTTAAGTGAATGAGCCACCCAGGTGCCCCTAAACATATTCTTCTGTTCTGCTGTTAGGAAGGACTATTCATGGAAATAGTAGAATAGAATATATTTCACTCAACAGTTTATTAGCTTGACTTATCTCTCTTTAACTGTTTAGACATAGGGATGTGGGGCCTCCCCTTTGTACTCTTGTGGAGGAACCAGTGTGGAGGCTGGGGTGGAGGAAAGTCCCAGGGCTCAGAGAAGTCCTCATAAAAAAGAGGCAGGCAGACGGAGGAGGCTCTGGTTCCAATCAAGCCCGAGGGCCCTCAGGAGTTGGAAATTTCCACATGAAGTAGTTTCCGTGAACTCAGTCGTTCCTACCACCACAGAGACACCGCTCTCACTAGATCTGAGTGACTGCACAGGAAGGGGGCTCTCTTCTTTGAGCTGGGGGGGGGGGAGGGGGAGGGCAATCACAGGATCTAGGGTGAGACCAGAAGAAAACAGCTGTATTCCAAATGCATTTCTTTTTCTTTCCTCTCTTTTCCTTTCTTTTCTCCTTCCCTTCCCTCCCCTCCCCTTTTCTTTTCTTTTCTTTTAAGATTTTATTTATTCATTTGACAAAGAGAAACACAGCCAGAGAGGAAACACAAGCAGGAGGAGTGAAAGAGAGAGAAGCAGGCTTCCCGTTGAGCAGGAAGCCCAATGCGGGGCTCGATTGTGGGACTCCGGGATCATGACCTGAGTCGAAGACAGACGCTTAATGAGTGAGCCACCCAGGCGCCCTCATCAACTTCATTTTAAATGGCTGAGCAGTATCCCATTATATGTATCACCATGAGGTATTCAGTGAATCCCTTATCATTGGATACATAGGTTGTTTCCGAAGTTAAACATGCTAACGTTGAATTATTTTTTTTGACCTGGAATGGAAGGCCTATATATTGCACAGGTTTTAAAACTGCACTGCAAATTTGCCTTCTAGGAAGGTACCTACACTTTATCTTTGAATTTTAATATATTATTTTGAATATCTTAATTCTACTTAAGTAGATTACGTGTTTTCTCTTGTACTCATTAAAGCTGTGTATTACAATATTGCACGATCACTTCCAAAAAACACAGCGAAATCATTTTTTAAAATATTTTAATATTTCCATTTTAAACTAGTGAGCATTTCTCCCAGATATTTTGGGCATAGGATTTTTTTAAAAAGACATTTCCTGGTTATGTTTTCTGTCTTGTTTTTTGCCTATTATTTTCAACTGGGATGCGCTCTTTCTTAGACTTTTAGCATTTTCTTTACATTAACAATATTTATACATTTTAGTGTAGTAAATATTCCAGTTTATCATTTTTCATTTCCTCTTTGTCTATAGTACTTAAAAATTTTTTTTAACATTCTCAACTCTGTCAGGGTTTTCTTTATAACCTTGCCTTTGCCTTCACAATGTTTTCTAAGAAAGGCTGCTCTTCCGTTAACATTAAATAAATATTCATCTCTGATTTTCATTTTATTTTGAAATTCATTTGAAATGCTTGCTGAATTCTAAAGTTTTTTTCCTTTCTTAAAAATGACAGGGCACCTGGGTGGCTCAGTGGGTTAAAGCCTCTGCCTTCGGCTCAGGTCATGATCTCAGGGTCCTGGGATCGAGGCCCGCATCGGGATCCCTGCTCAGCAGGAAGCCTGCTTCCTCCTCTCTCTCTGCCTGCCTCTCTGCCTATCTCTCTCTGTGAAATAAATAAATAAAATCTTAAAAAAAAAAAAGACAGATAACTGGCTTTTTATCCAGTACCGATATATCATCTACTAAATTCCTACATAACCTTGATGTTGTACCTAAAGTTTTATATTCTGTTCTATGTTTCTTTGGGTAGCAGGAGAACAGTTTTTCAGTTATTGTAATTTTAGGATATGTCTCAAATCTCACATGAAACTGCCTGTGTATTCTCTTCTCGGGTATTTTTTATTAAGTGGGGTTTCTTCCAAAAGAAGGAATTATAAAATATTTTCATCCACTTCCCCTCCCCTCTTTGCTTCTAGTTGGCACTGCAATAGCATTACATGTTAAGGATTAATCCAGGAGAAAGGACAGATTGCGATATGGACTCTGTCAGTCTAGAAAGATGACATGGTTTTCATGTGCACAGATCTTTTACATTCCCAATAAAACTTCTATTTTATATTTAAATGGACATATACTAAAACTGACTTTTTCGGAGCAGGGATCTATGGAATTCATTTCATAGTTAGAATATACAATGAATGAATTCATTCATTCAATACATATCTAAGTTTGCTTAGACACCACCTGACTGAGAGTATAGAAACAGATCCATCCCTCCCATATTGTGCTCTTTGTAGTCTTACTCTCTTCGTTTCCAACTCCTGACAAATGTTGATCTATTCTCTGCCACTATAGTTTTTAATTTTTGAGAATATCATGTAAATGGAATTATGACAAGTTTGTTTTTTTTTAAGTAGGTCCCACATCCAGTATGGGGTCCAACACAGGGCCCAAACTCATGACCCTGAAAGCAAGACCTGAGCTGAGATCAAGAGTTGGATGTTTAACCAACTGAGCCATCCAGGTGCCCTGGAATTATGACATATAACTTTTTGAGCCTGGCTTCCTTCACTCAGCATGATACCTTTGAGATCCACTCAAGCTCCTGTGTGCATCAAGAGTTTTTTCCTTTTCACTGTTGCGTAGTATTCCACTAAATGGGAATAACATTCTTTATATTCATTCACACACTGAGGACATTTGGGTTGGTTCCAGCTTTTGACAATCATGAATAGAACTGCTAAAAACACTTGGCATAGGTTTTTGTATGAAAAGCTGTTTTTCTCTCAGGTAACTAGCAAGGCGTTGGATTTCTGGGTTATTGATAAATTATAGATTTAACTTCATAAAAAACTGCCACAGTTTTCAAAGAGTGGCCCTCCAAAGCAATGAATGAGAGTTGAATTTGTTCCAATACTTCCCATCACTTGGTATTGTTAGGTTTTCGTTTTTTTTCCTTTCTTACAGATACACTGTGATATCTCATAGTGGTTTTCACCTACATTTTCTTAATGGCTAATACTATTGACCATCTTTCCCTTTACTTAATAGCCTCTTTGTTGGAATTTTTTAATTTTTAAATTGGGTTATTTTCTTACTGCTGAGTTTTTAAAATTCTTTGTATATTCTAACTAGAAGTCTTCTGTTGGCCATGGAATTTTGAAATGTTTTCCCAGTCTGTAGTTTGTCTTTTCATTATTTTTTTTCATAATGGCTTGACTATTCAGCGATGACTTAGTTTTGAACACTAAACACTAGTTTTTTTCTTCTTCACATTTTTTTGGTTTTTGGTGAGAACGTTTAAGTTCTACTCTCTTAGTAAATTTTAACACAGTGTTACCAACTATAGTCACCATGTTTTACATTAGATTCTGAGTTTACTCATCTTGTAAATGAGAGTTTGTACCCTTTTGCCGGCCTGTCCTTACTTCTCCAACACCAAGCCCTTGGTAACTACTTTTCTACTCTCTGTTTCACAATTTCTTTGTAGATTTCCAATAAAAGTGATCCCACACAGTACTTGTCTTTCTTTAGCAATGTCTTTGGCTGAATAAAAGTTTTAATTTTGATGCAGTTCAATTTACCCATGTATTTCATGGATCATGCTTTTGGTACCATGTCTACAAACTCTTAGTCATAAATGCTCAGTAAACCTTTTTACAGGCTAGTTGTGTACACTTCTTGTTGCTACTATCCTATATGGTTTCTGATTTTTGCCACTTTAAATGGATTATTCATTTTTTGTTTTATCTAAATCTACCTTAAAATGTTTATTAAGATGCAAAAATTGTATTTCTCATTTGGCAATGTTTTAAGAACTCTTTCTTGCAATAAATTGAACAGATCATGTGTTTACACAGAATTATGGTTAGGTAATGTCAAGTAAGTTATGAGGCATATTTGTGGTAGATGTTTCCATTCATATGTATCTCATTATCAAAATAACATGCGAGTGTCAAAAATATTTTAGGGTTAGGCAAGATATCAAAAATATAGATGAAGATATAGATATGACAGAATCCATACAGTCTGACCACTTGGACACTTGGCATGAGGTAAGAATGAGGACTATGATGGGTGGGTCAGTCATGATGATGATCTAACCTCAAGTCCCTAGATCTGCCCTTTGCTTAGTGAAGTTTGACACAGGGCCCACTGACTGAAGGTTTTTAACCTAAGCTCCAAGAATGAGTATCAGGAGGTAAAGAAACCACTGTAAAGTGTATATAAATATGTGAATGTGAGCATATGTGCATTTTCCTGGGTAAAAAGTCTGAAATCTCATCAGACTCTCTAAATATACCGTTCCATTGCAAGAAGGCATACCCATGTTCTCCTCATTCTCTCATTTCAAACATATCCAACTCACTGTACACATTCAATAGATATTTACTAAATGACTGAACAAAGAAATATTTATTGAACTGTTATGATTGGTAAGACTTTAGGTCTGACCTCAAGTGTAAGTTTTATTTAGCAAACATTATTGAATGCCTCCTTTGGCCAAGCACCCAAGTAGAATATGAAACTCTATGGACAAAGGGGCAGTGTTTGTCAGCAGGAGAAGCTCCAGAACAAGTCTGTTCATTACACTGAGAGAAGGAGCACTCGACCTGCCTAAGGACTGTGGAGAAGCCTCCCCAAATACAGTGGTGCTTGAGTGCTAATGAGAACATTCATGACAGCAAAGCCCTAAGTAGTCTGCAGAACCTTTCAATTGCAAACCTTGGACCTGAGATTATTTCAGAGTGAGAGTGATATAGAGCCTGGGAACCCATCACTAGTTATATATAGACTCTTTTTATCATGGTTTTCATGACAGTTTATCAAAGTCAAGTAGGAGAGGCAGGAGGATTCTAGAAGAAAACATTTAAAGACACAGAGGTCTAAGAAATCATGGTGTGTTTGGGGAACTCTAGTGGCTTAGTCTTGCTGCAGGATTAAGTGTGAGGGATCCCACAGTCCTATGTCTACTGGTTCAGAAATTTCTAGAAATGTCAGTATAAATACCCAAGCATTAATGCAAATGGGAGTTCACCTCAGCACTATCAAAAAGGTCTCCAAACAGGAGTTAAATGTCCATCATCAGGAAACTGGATAGAATCTTCTGGTACACCCATATAGTGGAATATTTTGCAATGTTAAAAAGTTCAAGTTACATCTTTTCAAATTCAGATCTTTTCAAATTGATTTCAAGTTAAGTAAGATCACCAAAATCTGAGTCTGAAGTTTCAGAGTATAGTATAAGCCATAAAGCGACAGGATATTATCTCATATCTTTAAAAGCATACAATATAAAAAAATGCTTGTGTGTTTAAATATGTATGTTTCAGTGATTTTTAACCTATATTGATGGCCCCAATTTTTCACCCCTCTCTGCAATCCTTGCCTTTTGCCATGGATTCTGCAAATTTTTAATCATGAGTGGAATCTCTTTTTCTCATTGCTGATATTGAGTTCAACAATGTGACTTGCTTTGGGCAATGGACATCAGTGAATGTACAGTTATTTCAAGAAGAGGCTCAAAAAGCCTCTTGTCTATTCCACTCATGCTCCTGTGCCTTGTCATCACTATGAGGACATGTCTGGACCAGGCTTCTGGAAGATGAAATACAAATAGAACAAAGTTGAGTCACCCAAGTCATCCAAGCAAAGACCACACTACATCAGCCTTCAGCCAGCTGATTCGCAGACATGTGAACAGACCTAGACAAGATCAGAACAGCCATCTGGCCGACCCCACAGCTGACCACAGACACATGAACGAGGCCAGCTCAGATCTCAAGCCAAGCATGGAACCCAGCAGCCTCGTAAAATAAAGAACTCTATGTCTCTGAGGTTTTGTGGTAATGCCATGGAATATTATTTTAGCCATAGCTAACTAATACACTGCATTTGCATATGATACAGGCTTACCAAATAACTGGGCAGATGTACACCCAACTATTAATAGTGGTTACCTCTAGGGAAGGGAATCGTCAGTCAACTTGTACTTCCAAACACTGAAAGGCCGGCTGTACTCTCTAACAAACAGAACTGCTACTCCTGATTTCATTCATTTGCCTTCTCTCTTGCTCCTTCAATGCCAAAAGTAGGGTAGATACGAAATTAGGTCCTGAGTCTAGCAGCTGCCAGAAGAGTAAGTCTAAATGGTTTTAGACCTGACTTTATTTGTAAAAGTGTTAAAATAGAATAGCTCCTGTCTGCAACACTAATAGAACACCAGTGAATGAGCCACTAACCTCTACTTTTTAGCCCATTTTTCTTTTGTAAAGAGGCATGTGGCTTCTGCTGGGGATGGGGTCAATGAGGTAATCATGGTTGTCTATGATGAATGGGAGAAGACATGAGGAGAATCTGTTAAGGCTACCCAAAATGCTGGACTAATGAGCAAATTATCTGAAAGTATTGAGCATGACAACAGTGATGATGGTAAGGGCCTGTGTATTTTTAGCCCCAGTGACAGTCATCTTCTTAAACTCCTTGAGGTTGATCTAGTTTGGACTTTCAAATGATCAAATTAATTTAGATGTTTTACAGGTGACTAGAGACTGACATATATCATTATTTCATTCACTCATACCAACTCTCTGGGAGAAGGTAGGCTTTACCCTTACCACGTCTAGAAAGAGAAAGTAATTACAAACTACTCTTGATTTGGTTGGATTGCTTTCCCCACATTAAGTTTCAACAAGTACTGTTAACTGCCTGCAAGGCATGCATGCATGTTTATTTGTTTGTTTGTTTGTTTATTTTAAAGATTTTATTTATTTATTTGACAGAAACACAGCTAGAGAGGGAACACAAGCAGGGGGACTTAGAGAGGGAGAAGCAGGCTTCCCGCCGAGAAGGAAGCCCGATGTGGGGCTGGATCCCAGGTCTCCAGGATCATGACCTGAGCCAAAAGCAGTTGCTTAACCAACTGAGCTACCCAGGTGCCCCATGGCATATTTAAACTAACTGTAGAAATCCAAAATCTCAGGGGATCATCCCTTGGTGAGAAGCATACAACCCAGAGGTAGTAGGACAGAAAAATACTTTGGAAATGGCTCAGGTTTGGGGACGAAAAGTATTTGGTCCCATTTTCTAATAGGTAGGTAGGTGACCCATAAGTATCTCAGTTTCTCTGTGTCTCAGTTTCCCCACCCATTTAATGGAAATAACCAAAGAACTCTCATTATGAAAATCAAATTCATTTTCATTTGCCATCATCTCCTTACTTCTGCCTTCAAAATAAGTCTGGCAAAGGAACAATAAAGAGCTGATGCGCTAGCGCTATTGACACTCTCCATGTCTCTCTCTTCCTTAAAGATTTATTTATTTATTTTAGAGAGCACCTGTCTGGGTGAGGGGTAGGGGAGGGAAAGGGAGAGAGACCATCTACAGCAGACATCCTGCTAAGAATGGAGCCCACTGCAGGGCCCGATCCCAGGACCCTGAGATCACGACCGGAGCCAAAATCAAGAGTCAGTTGCCCAAACGACTGAGCCACCCACGTGCTCCTCTCCCTATCTCTTAGAACCAGAAAGTTTTGATTCATTATTAAGAACCCTTTCCTGCCATGCTTTTATTTTCCAATGTCCACTTGAATGGGTATATAAAAGATCTGCTGTAGTAAGGACAGTTCCATTAAGACCCAGTTCTCTTAAATCCATAATATATAGTCAAGGAGAAATAGAAGTTTATGGATAACGCCACCCCAACCATACACTCACATTTGCATTTACACACAATGGTAAATTTGTACTTACAAGTACCTGACTAGGAGGCATAAGATAATTTGCCCAAGATTATATAAATCAAATAGGGACAAAGGTCTAAGACCCCATCCTCTAAGCCAGAGCAGCTTCTCCAACATTCCCCCAACCAGTATACGTCTGCAAAAGGAATCTATAGCGATGAGAGCTATGAATGTGAAGGGAGATGCAAAACGTTTCTATTTATTTTTTTAAATTTGATTTATTTATTTGAGAGAAAGAGAGCAAACATGAGGGAGGGGCAGAGGGAGAGAGAGAAGCAGACTCCCCATTGAGCAGGGAGCCCAATGCAGGACTTGATCCCAGAACCCTAGGATCATGACCTGAGCTAAAGGCAGACACTTCACCAGCCGAGCCACCCAGGCACCCTTGCACTTCCATTTAGATAAATAAAATAGATCGTTTTTCAGAGAAACACTAGAACAATATTCCTCTCTACTGAGCTTGTTGAGACAACCTCAAACCCTTTAAATAAAAGCAGCTTCATATGTTTCCTTCCAGAGTCTCCATTGTGCACACACGTTCTGTCCCCTCCTCTTTCTCCATGGCGCAGCTGTCCGCGGTGGCACGGTCCCAAAACCCACGCTTCTGGGTTAGAGCCACAATGTGCCCACTGGCTGTGTTATTCCCCAGACCACATTAGAAGTCCCTCCACCTTGTGTCCTGCTTTCAGATTCTTTGCTAATCTCCTGCTTCTTTTCAGGGGCACAAAACCTGCCTCAGCTTCCCCGCCCAAGTAGGCAGGATGTTCTCTGCTTTCAGAGGTCACGGCATTGCCAGACCATAGTCTTGATCTTGGGAAAAGAAGTAATTAGCCTGATGGGGAATAAACTGCCATGTCAGCGATTTTCTCACTACTGGGATTTGAAGACACAGAGACCAGAGCAGGTCGGAAAGAAGTTGACTGCTGTTGGGTCTTAATGCCCCACTAAGCTCAAATACCAACTACTGGCACCCAGAGCTCATTAGCTCTGACCTAACACTGCTAATCGCCCCGAGCGCTGAATCAGCTTTCAGGGACACTTAGAGACGCATTTGTTAATGTTTTAACCTCAAAGTGCCCTGCGTGCCTTTGAGGACCCAAACCTCACAAGTTGGCATAAACTCTAAGCCCGAGCACTATATGAAGAAGAAATGGGTCTGCTTTGCAGGGTCCCCATAAAGACAAAAATTGTTCTTCTGATTCCCCTGGAAAGAACCCTGGTGTATTATCCTGGTTAACACTGGCAGATAAGTGTTTTCAGATTTGGGGGTACAACTCTTTCTATCAGGGTTTCTCAATTCTTTGTTGTCCCATAATTCAGCCTCCCCAGCCTCGACTCACCGGATGCCAGTGGCTTCCTTCCCCCATCCCCAGAGCATGACAATGACCAAAAATGTCTCCAGACATTGCCAAATGTCCCCTTTCGGGAAGCAAAATCACCCTCTATTCAGGATCATTGCTTTATAAGTTTGTTACCTACATTAAAAAGAACAGAATTTAAAAAATAGGATAGGATAGAAATTATCAGACATGATCAAGTAAGAGTAAGTATTCTTTCATGAACATATATTCCACACTTGTCTGGATGTTTATGCATATAAATAATGTGAATCACAATTTTAAGAGTTTGAAAAATACAGATAATCTTGACTCTCAAAAAATATTTATCTGCGTTACTGCTAAGAGATTCATCTCCCACTTAGAAATCTCCAACTTTTTCTCAAAAGTCTATTGCATATTTTGCATTGTTTTTAATTTAATACAGTTTTCTATCAAAACTAATGCAATTTTGTCTTCCTGTCATATTAAGGCAATCATGGTCATAGACCTGCACCATAGATACACAAAATTACCAAAACAGAATGTCACAGATCATCCAGTAACTTAGTGAGTCTTTATTATGTGCTACAGGAAAAATGTATGAAGCCAGACCCCTCTGTGTCACAATTTATCACCTATTTCAGTATAAATCCAGTAAATATAAAAAAATAAAAATAAATAAAATAAAATCTAGTAAATAATGCCTATGTATGTCTCACTTTGCCAACAGATCACACAGAATTAGTTGGCGACTATCGGAGTTGTGTAAGAAATAGTTTTTGCTCAGTTAGGGACATAGGACATGAAACTGCAAAGACTGAAATAAGTATATAATGATCGAATAATGTTTAACACCACCAAAGCTGTTTTAAGTCAAGCTTCATAGACCACACATGTGTACACACACACACACACACACACACACACACACACACACACACAGAGTACAGAAGGCAACACTCTTGGCTCACACCATATTGTTGTAGAACACAGAAGTAGAGTTTTGTAGGCAGTGGCAGAGCACATTCTTACGCTGTAATGGGCATCTAGAATGAGCTAGAAATCTTGAGTGTTTGGACATGAAACAGAAATGGGGTGGAGATAGGAACCCGAGGCACAAGCTGTGGTCAAAGCAAGAAGATACACAGCTAGGAGGTTCATAAAGGAGAGAGGAGGAACTAGATCTCAAGGGTCCAGCCTCTAAGATCTAGGCTGGAGCAAAAGATCAAGGGAAGTTCTGTCCACTCCCTTCTTCTGTAGGTTCCTTTTTAGCAAAAAAAAAAAAAAAAAAGATTTCAAGATCTGGTTGTGTAGTTATACAGAAAACGGGTGAATCATAAGGAAGAGACAAAGAATCAGGCCAGTCCTCTTATTTTCTTGAGAGGATAATAAGATGGTTTCCTTGAGACAAAGGCCATAACAATTAGTAGGACAAAGCCTGGACCTTTGGGAGCCCACGTGGGGGTAACCTCGGGAAGAACACTGCACCAAAGGAGGGTGGAGTCAACGGGAAACAAAACCAGGGTGTGCATTTTAAATACTCGTTCTGATCAAGTGTCAAATACCAAATGCTGTAGAGACAAGATAAAGACGGTGACTGCTGTGACCCTCAGAAAGAATGGTTTCCCTGGAGCTTAGTTTTGTCTGCCCTTAAGTGGTTGTTTTTAATTGAATTCGGATTGTCCTTCAGTAATAGCTGATGGCGTCTCTCTGTTTCCTGCAGACGGTTTGGGTGACTGGGGTCTTCTTGGTAGATAATTTATGTCTAGTCTATTTCAAATTCATTATTCTAAAGTTAATACTGTATGATTTCTTGTGTTTTCAATATTTCTGGCCATATGTCTGCTCATTATTGTATTTTGCTCCTTTTCTAGGTCCTGGATGTGAATGCTGACTTTGCTCATTCCTTCCAAGTGTGATCTTAAAATATATAGTCAGGAGTTCATTCTATTTACATCACCGACTACACAAGTATGATAGCTATTTAGTTCATCACTTGGCTTTATCTAAATGACTTTTAACCAAAGATTTGATTTCCTCTCTAATTCAAGGATTTTAAAGAAAAGTTTTTATTCTTGACATTCTATTCATTTTATTTTACCTTTTATTATTACTTTTCACTTGTGGCCAAAGTGTGAGTTTATTATTATTTAAACTTTCAGGAAACTTACTATGGCCAAGTATATAAACGTCTCTACAGATGTTTCACAGGCTTTTGAAAAGACCATCTGTTTTCTGTTTGTAGGATAGGTAGCCTTCTGATATCTCTTTTTTTAAATAAAAATTAAGTGTATTTTGGAGAGTTCCATGTGTTTCTTCATATTTCCCCAGTTGCTCTGGTAAAGATTCAAATAGATGTGTTGGAATATTTAACTGCTATTATGATCTTTTAAGCAATGTCCAACCTCTGAATTTTTTCAGTGTCAGTCATGGTTATGATACTGTACTACAACATATAAGATGTTTCTATTGAGGGAAGCTGGGTGAAGGGTACACAAAACTTTTTCTGTCTGCTCATCTGCAATCCTGCAAATCTATACTTATTTCAAAATATCAAGTAAAGGGGCGCCTGGGTGGCTCAGTCGTTGAACATCTGCCTTCGGCTCAGGTCATGATTCCAGGGTCCTGGGATCGAGCCCTGCATCAGGCTTCCTGTTCAAGTGTCAAATACCCTACTCCCTGCTCAGCAGGGAGCCTGCTTCTCCCTCTGTCGCTGCCCCTGCTTGTGTTCTCTCTCTCTCTCTCTTTCTGTGTCGAATAAATAAATACAATCTTTAAAAACAAAAACAAAATAAAAAGTAAAAAAAAAAAAACAAAAAAGACAAAAAAAAAACCCCACAAAATCTATTTGCACTGACAGCTTTCCCTTCATTTATCTTGATGCTACATGGTTACCCCCACCTGGTACATAAAGGTTCATGAAAATTAAGCAATGGGTTGCACTTGTATTAAAATGGATCTTATGATTTCATTTTAAGTGTTTTCTATCAAATTTTGTCATGCCAGCCTACTTACTTTTATTTTCTTTTTCTCCTTGAGGGAGTGTGCATATGTGTGAGTGTGTTCATATGTATGTGTATGTGTGTATGTGCACATGTGTGTACGTGCCTGTGTCTCTCTGTGTATGCATGTATATGTGTGTGCATGTGCGCACACAGGTATGTGTCTATCCATGCATATGCATGTGTTCATGTGTGTACACACGTGTGTCTAACCGTGTACGTGCATATGTGTGCACACATGCATGTGTATGTCTATCTGTGCACATGTGTGTATATGTATGTGTGCATGTACACACGTGTATATGTGTGTCCACCTGTGCATATGTGTCCACACATGTGCACAGTGTGTGCACGTACTGGTGCATGGGTACATGTGTGCATGTGTATGTGTGTGTGCGCAAGTGTGTGTACATGTGCCCATGCACCTGAGTCAGCTCTGGCTGTTCTTCTATTTGTGAACATTATTTCATACTGTTTTCATACGTCTTTTGCAAACAATAGCCATCACAGATTATTAATTCCCTTTTCTACTATATAATTTTCTTCTCTCATTTTTACTGTAAACTTAACTTTCTTTACATTGCACATTTTAACCATTCATTTAAATGGCTAAAAATTCTTTTTTTTTTTTTTTAAAGATTTTATTTACTTGACAGAGAGAAACACAGCGAAAGAGGGAACACAAGCAGGGGGAGTGAGAGAGGGAGAAGCAGGCTTTCCACCGAGCAGGAAGCCCGATGCGGGCTCGATCCCGGGTCTCCAGGATCATGACCTGAGCCAAAGGCAGTCGCTTAACCAACTGAGCCACCCAGGCGCCCCTAAAATTCTTTTTTTTTCAAAAGATTTTATTTATTGATGTGACAGAGAGAAACACAGCTAGAGAGGGAACGCAAGCAGAGGGAGTGGGAGAGGGAGATGCAGGCTTCCTGCCAAGCAGGGATCCCTATGTGGGGCTCGATCCTGGAATTCCAGGACCATGACCTGAGCCAAAGGCAGACACTTAATGACTGAGCCACCCAGGTGCCCCTCCATGGCTCATATTGCTTGCTCCCTTTTTGCTACCATTTTTTTGGCCCTTTCACTGGGGACTTGGGAGAAGGGGAAACTTACATTCATATTACCATATTGAACCAGGACACATCTTCAGTTTTCCTATTTTTCATATTATCTGCTTGACCCATGACTGATTTTTACGACCTCAAGGTAGAAGAAAAAATGTGATTTCCTCACATGAGGACACCAGACAGATCACAGAGAAGTCAAGTGGAGGGTTGTGAACAGAGCTTATGTCCAATGGGTGCCCTGTGCCACACACCGCGCTCTCTGGCTGTACGCATCACTGTTCCAGGGATGGGGGGCGGGGGTCCCTTTCCAGAAACTTCTGGAACGACCAGATGCGTCAGCCTGAAACGCTTGACTCCCTTTCCACTCCTCCAACCCCAAGAGCTGGGGCTGGGCTGGAAGGAGAAAGCGACAGTCTGGGTCTGCACTCACTTGACGCCCCTCATATTCATCCCTTCTGGCTGATTTTTTTTTTTTTTTTTGCCCTTTTCTGCCTGGGCTTTAAAACACAGACAGAACAGAGGCCTCCTATGTCCACAAAATGACACTTTAGGGGAAGGGGAGGGAGGGACTGGAGCATGAAAAAGAAAACGACATAGAATGCTCAAGGGACTGGGGAGTTGATTCTGTCTAATTATACTTTTTAAATTCCCCTAATTGCTCTGTTTAATTATTGATGTGGAAAGTGTTCCCTTTTAGGGAGTTGAGTCATCAAGTGCCCTCAGGACCGAGGAAACAGACATCACCTGCTTCGCGTTTGGTAATTAAGGCATTATGGGTCACCAACAGAGGGGGGCAGACCCCTGTGGGAGAGCAGAGCCCCCCTTCCCCACCATCGCCCCCGCAAAGAGCGCCGAGCGCCAGTGAGAGCGGAGTCTTGAAAAGTGCATTTGCAGCCCTGTGGCTTCTAGAAAGAGCGACTGATAAACCGAAAGGAAAACAAACACTGTTTTGATTCACCCCCATTCTATGCATTGACTTTCTTCCTTCTACAAACAAAAATTTCTTCAGATTCCCAACTAGGGCTGCTGCTGGTCTGTTGTGAGTTTCATTATCTGTAATTTGGGGACTTCAAGTAGTAAAAGACTAATATTTAAAGTGTTGGTGCTGGTTTTTTGTTTGTTTTTTTAACGTGTTATGGACTCCCTATGGCCTACCACAGATATCACTAATCATTTCCTCGTTTTCTATCCAACATCCAAGAGCATTTATTCCTTTTGGCCCCCAGGAAAGAATAGTGCTTTCTGGATGACCAGATAAATGGATACTTGGGTGTCAATGGAATGGGATTAGCTGAACCGACCCACCAGATTCTGACTGGGGATTCGATTCAATATGGATCATACAATGAAGGAAATCATGATCCAATGGGGATGACAAACGATTGGCTTTCCTTGTCTGTAAGATGTGGAGCCTCACATGGGTGACCTTGAAAGCCCCTTTGAGCTCACATTCTGGGTATGTGGGTCATGGAATAAAAAGTCCAGAAAGGCAGCAAAAGAATGAAAGACAAAAAGATGGGCTACTCTGATTCCCCCTTCACAAAAGGACTTGTAGCCCAGTTGTGAAAAGTGTGATCTGCTGACAGATTCTAGCTGCTAGAGTCCTTCCTTGGGGTCGGTCTCAACCACTGAGCACATACTTTGCTCTAAGCTGCAATCGGTCAGTGACTGAACAAGATGGTGGCACAGGAGCTGAGCCTCGTCTGCTCAAGTTGGGACCTTCCCTGAGGAGCAATCTATATTTCAGGTCTCCACCTGGGGCTCACAGAGACTGTCAGGTGTGGGCTGGGTCTGCCCAATCCAGCTGCCTTCCTTTTTCCTGTTCCAGCGTTCCAAGACATTGTTTATACTCTTCATTCCCTCTTAGGATCTGTTTTGTGGAAAACCCAAATGGCGACAAAGCATAAATTATAAACCAAGTGGCATTCAACTCCAAAAAGGACAGCCAACTGCTGGACCAACACTGGGGCAAGCAAAGTCATGAAGGAAGGGGCATGTGAATTTATCTCTGAAGAATGACTTGGGGAGTGGAAGAAAGAGAGGCATTTCAGTCAATGGGATGGATACATACATAAAGGCACAAGGATATAAAGATGCTGGATATGGGGTCACAGGTCATGTGTAGGAATGGAGTGCCGGTGTGTGCAGTGGGGGGTGAGGCAGAAGGGTGGGCTGGGGACATATGGCTGGAAAATAGGGGTCCAAGATATACAGTTGTCACAAACGCCTTATATATACAGTCCTACCGGTTTGCAGACTCTGAAACAGGGAAAGGGTAACCGTGGGAGAATAATGAGGTATGCAAAGCAATAAAAATATGGAAAATTCCATAGCATAGTACTTTTGACAGCCCTAAAAAGAAAAAAGACATTTTATTTCTCTGTAGGTGGTTTCCTTGAACAAACAGCACCTGTCATTTGTTAGGGAGAAAATAAATTGCTTGTCCCATGGTACAAAAAAATCAATCATAGCATCACACCAATCTATCATGTAAATTCCAGGTCCGAGGCCCATGTTTTCAGGTAAGAAATAGGCAGTTAATATTCCTATCTCTGTCTCCTTATTCAGGAGAAGGAAAGGACCTGCAAAGGTCCCAAATTAACCCCCTGAAGACCATGATGAAATTCCAACAATGAAGTGCAACCATCCTGTGATTTTATAAATCATAACTTGCTTTAATTTAATAAAGGTAGCCTTTCCCAAACTGTGTTCCAAGGAACACACAGGCATATGGATTTTTGTGGCAAATGCCTGGCATGGTCATCGTCCTGGGGAAACACCATGGATGACGAATCCCATTTGGTTTGTCACAGTGAACCTTACAAACACAGCTATCAAAAGTCCATGGTCAAAAAAATCCATTCAACAAGGAATTGACCACAAAATCCTCCTTTCATGAAACCTACAAAGACTATAGAAGTAACATTATAGGGAATAGGTTTTGTAGGCTGACTTTGAGGATTTCAAAAGCATTTCATGTCAAAATGGGATAGCAGTAAACAAAAGAACTGAACTTATTCTTGAACTTATTCTTGAACTTGCTACCTTTGGACTCATGGATAAAGTTAAAAGGGTTTGTCTCTACCTAAGTATGAGGACAGTCCTTCCAACTGGCCATGTTGTGGAGGGTCCAGTGAATGGCAAGATAGGACTATTCAATTTACTGTTTCTGTGATCAAAAGAGAAAAGCTCAAAGCCGGAGCCCACTTTGAAGGTATAAATAAGAAGTTCCAGGCCTATGGTTTGCTAAGGTGCCGAACAACTATTCCGGGAAAGAATTTCCTATCCTGCAAAATTAAGGAACATTCAAGACTGCACTGCAGTATTCTTGTGCTCATTGTAAGTTTCCGTGATGTGATAAAAAACAACAAAACAAAACAAAACAAAAAACTGCACTTTACCAAAACCGATACAAGCCTGTCCAACACAGGGAAAGCTAAGGAAAATGTAAGACAGTGAGCTACGCATTCAAACCAGGCTGAGGTTCCCTGGAATTGGGAAACCCAACTAAGTGAGAGGATGGATAAGAAAGTACGTTCTAGGCCCTCCCCTCCGGCGCTCACCCAGCACAGATTCTATTATACAGAGTTGGCAACACGGTTTGTTTTTAATTTTAAGAATGAGTCCTAGTGGTATAGGCTTTAAAACCACAACTTTAATCTATTTATCTATACACACACAGAGAGGAAGGTAAATCAGTCACTGGAAAAAGAGACGTGACCAGGGGCTTGATTACTGGGAAAGAAATGCCCTCCTTTTTATTGCTCTGAATAGATCTAAAACCAAGTTCTGAAGGAATTCTCCTGGTTCCAAACACACAATCCCACCTACAATAATATTCCTTTTTTCTTTTTTTTTTTTAAGATTTTATTTATTTATTTGACAGAGAGAGAGATCACAAGCAGGCAGAGAGGCCGGCAGAGAGAGAGGAAGCAGGCTCCCCACTGAACAGGGAGCCCGATGCGGGCCTCGATCCCAGGACCCCGAGATCATGACCTGAGCCCAAGGTAGAGGCTTAACCCTCTGAACCACCCAGGTGCCCTACAATAATATTCTTATTTTAACTTTGAAAATAAGTTGAGTTTGCATGGTCCAATGTCTCTAGTCACTTTAAGAGTGAAGGATGCCAGGTGTCTGGCTGGCTCAGTGGTTAAGCGTCTGCCTTCAGCTCAGGTCATGATCCCAGAGACCCAGGATCCAGTCCCACATCGGGCTCCCTGCTCGGCGGGAGGCCTGCTTCTCCCTCTCCCACTCCCCCTGCTTGTGTTCCCTCTCTGGCTGTGTTTCTATCAAATAAATAAATAAAATATTAAAAAAAAAAAAAGAGTGAAGGATGCTCGCAAAAGATGGGGCCAAAAAGGATGGCTTCATGGGCTCAAGGGTCAAATGATAAAAAGCACCATACCTAAAATAGTATAATTCACATAAGCCATTTCTACTCTTCACAAAAGACAAGCAAGAAAGACATTATGATTTCCACTTTTGCAGAGGCTAAGCCACTTGTTGAGAGCTACGCAGGGGATCAGGAAGGGTGTTGGGACTTCAACCCAAGAGGCAGATTTCAAAGGCAGTGGGTCACCATTAACTAACTTGTGACAACCCTGGGTGCCATGATCCGTCCAGTCATAGGACAAAATGGACTATCAGCTCACTTTGTGGAACATGTGGGGAAATCTGCCACCACCCAAAATTAAATGGGGCTTCAAAAAGCCTTGATCCCTGAATCAGAGCATCCTCTGCTTAACCCTCCCAGTGGGCACAGTTAGTAACACCCTTCGACAATGCAAGTGGAGATGCTTTTCAATCTCTCAGGCTTTTTTTTGTTTTGTTTTGTTTTGAGATTTTATTTATTCACTTGACAGAGAGAGAGCACAAGCAGGGGGAGCGGCAGGCAGAGGGAAAGGAGGAGCAGACTCCCCACTGAGCAGGGAGCCCAAGATGAAGGACTCTATCCCAGGACCTTGAGATCAGGACCTGATGCGAAGGCAGATGTTTCAACGACTGAGCCATGCAGGCGCCCCTCAATGTCTCAGTTTTTAAATGTGACTTTTCACGTGGTTAGTGGAACAAGAGAGTGTGAAGGAGGCATTTGCTCTCTTCCACGCAGTGGTTTTAGGACACTGACACAAATTCTCTTCTCTTCCCCGGAGACCTCAGGGAGGTCCTGCTCACGTCGTGCTGCCTAGGACCCAACCCACCCTTCACATTCACATAAACAGAAGCAAACAATAGTGAGTATTTCTTTCCATTTGACCCAGTTAAAAGCAACTGCTCCCAAGGTCACTTTGGAGATTCGAGAGAATTCATCTGCTGCATGAGCCTGAACTTCTTGATTAAGGCAGTCAAACCGGGAATAAAGCATACAAAGAGGCCCGGTGTAATTTTATCATGACTTCTCTCCTAAGTGAATTCAGAGTAAAGTGTGGACTGAGTTTTGTTCTGAGAATGGCCAACTCCTCAGACATGCTCGGGGCTCAGGACCCAGAACACAGGGTTGGGTTATCCATTTCCCATCGATTTCTGTTTTAGGTGCACTTCCTGGAGGCCCCAGCCACCCTCCTATCTGACCTTAACTGTGGCTGGATTTGCAAATGGCAGCGGTATATTGCGGGGGAGAAGCGGGGGTGCCGATCCTAAGCACATCTCAGTATCTGGGAGAGAAAAACTAAATAGATTTGGTCCCTTTTAAAAAGTGTTTCAGACAGGAAAGACCTCCTTGAATCTGTTATGAACTTGAATAGGAAAAATGTCCATTCTCTTTCTCCACCCCCCACTCCGTTCCCAGAATCTTTGTTTGCATGAACCTCAAAAAACATGTAAATCTTGGCCCAGACTAAGCAAATCACCTTAAAAAGGAAGGTTAGAGAACTGTTTATTATTTGAAATGTCTCTCCCCAGACCTTATTTTTGATAAATTGGCTTCAGCTTCATTACTTCATGATATATCTCCCTTGACATTTAATTATACTTACTCCAAACACATTAAGCGAATCAGTCTGAACAGCTTCTTATTAATATGCAAATTTCTCCTTTGAAAACCCATGAATCTGTGAAAAATCTCTTTAGACTTCCATTAAACCCACTCAGGAAGTTGTATACCTCACACAGACACTTGCCTTGTTCACTGACTCAATGATTCAGCATTTACTAATTGTCTGAGTTAACTATTCTGGCCACATCAAGGGGAGGTGGTAGGAAAGAGAGGGGGACAAGGGAACCAAATGGGATTCAGAAGCTGAACACTTAAAGATGAATGATCAGAAGGCCAGGCCTGAATTAGAGGCTGTGATCTGAGTCGAGAATCAAGCTCCTTTGCGAGCCCAGCCAGCCCACGCTGAACGGGAAAGGCCACGGACAGTGTAGACCAGGGAGTGACTTCTTTGGCAAGGGCCAGGAAGCTGCGAGGCACGGAGGAGATGGGGAGATGATAAGATGGCAGGAAAGGAGATTTCCAGCAGCCTCCACAGCCCATGGGGTCAGAATGAACGTGGAAAAGTAGTGATCTGCACAGTAAAGGGAGCTGGATCTTCGGAGTGTAGGAGAGAATTCAGAAATTCTCGGGGTTCTGCAGACAGGCTATGTAGGATGGGGAAAGACAGCCGTGCTCGGGTGTCCTCGTATCGGAGTGTGAAATCTGGGCCATCAGGGCAGCACGAGATAAGAACATCAAATGGTAGCATGCTATAGTCTGGTTCTGGTGGTTTTTAGAGTCTTGGTGGTTGTGACTATTTCCGAGAAACACTGGCAGCGAGCGAGAAATATGGTGACATATATACTTGGACCTATAATGGTCACAGAAGAATTATACTGAGTTATTTTCAGGGACATTGGTGATCTTACCCTCAACAACCTCATCCTCTCTAGACCCCCGTTTCATCATCTTACCTAAAAGTAGGCAATGGGCCCCTGCTCTTTTCTTTTCTCAGGGACACTGAAAGAAATATGTCTGAGAGTGAGAAGGGGGCTTTGTAAGCTATAGAGAATTCTACACGTGTAATGCTATTGTATATGGTAAGAGCTGTACAAGATAGGCTTGCTCATGGATATACTAGGCTTATAAAGGACTCCAACTGCTAAAGAGAAATAAACCACTTAAGAAGGGGAGTAGAAAAGAAACAAATATGCAAGGTGTCCGCTAAAGGAGATTTTTATAAGTTATTCCACTCTGTCCTCACAACGACCTTTGGAAGAACATGGAAACATTGGCATTGTTCTAAGTTCTGTTTGGTAGAGAAAGGTCTGACATGCAGACCCTACTTTAAGAGTCGCCATGGGACACCTGGTGGACTTAGGTAAACATCTGCCTTCGGCTCAGGTCACGATCCCAGGGTCCTGGAATCAAGTCCCACATCAGGCTCCCCGCTCGGCGGGTCTGCTTCTCCCTCTCCCTCTACCTGCTGCTCTGCCTACTTGTGCTCTCTCTGTCTCCATCAAATAAATAAAAATTCTTAAAAGGAAAGAATAAAGGAGTTCCCAGACTTTTCAAGGAAAAGTAACAACGGTAACAACAGCAAAAACCCCAAATAACTCTTAATCTGAAAAATTATTAAACTTTTCTTAAGTCAAAGGGATACCACTCTGTATCTGTTAATTGAGCTTGCTTACATCCATCACAAATAGGTTAATTCAAAATAGTAAGTAATAGGAGGAATCTGTATGCAATAAAAAGATGTTACTTTCATGGAAACAGCTTCCTAATGCTTTAGATGTGGTCTATAAATTGGGCAATAATAACCAAAAAAAAAAACCCCAAAACACATTAAAATGTTATTATTGTGATAGAGGGTCATAGACTCGAGTATAAAGTTCTTTGCTTGTTTCAAATTCTTGTCTTGTATTTACTGCAACAAATTGGAAGACAAAGGACTTATATTAAGGACTATAAATTCTAGAAAAGCTTCTCTGAGAACATTTTTGCAGCTCTCTCAACGCAAGCCAGAGGAAGAAATTAGAATGCATGTGGTGTTGTTGAGAAAACCAACCAGAAATATCTATTTTGGTTCTTTCCCTTTCTGGGTCCAACAGTGATCCCACGTAAGCTGTCTTCTCCTTGACTAGATAAACAGAAGAGCATGGGAGAATGAATTCAGGGAGTTGATGAATCAAATCAGGTCCAAATCCTGGCTGTTCCACTTAGGAACTGGGTCAACTTAAGTCTTCGTTCCGATGGATGATTTAATGCCCAATTTACGGTATTACTGAGATCATTTAAAGCAGATACTGTATTCAGGTGCTTGGAATAAGTAATGGTCAAACATGGTCCCTACTACCACTAAACACACTCCTTGAGGATGGGATACATTCTGTGGCACTTTAGGGTTCCTGACGAAGGTGGGTTCTCAACCCGTATTGTCTATTCTCATTATTCGAGGTCATTATATTCCATAAAGTCCCTGGGAATACTGAATTAGTGAATACTGACCCGTTGATCCCAGGGACATATAGGGCTAGTTTCCCATGAGTCCTTGGTCACACTTTTGCCAGCCAATTAATACAAAATCTTATTTTATGTGTTTCTGCGTAAAGCCCCCTTTTTTAACATGTACTCTTAATGCGTTAACACTGAGCTCAGAGTTAACCACACTGTAACTCATGTTGAACAAAGCTTATCTAACACACTTATTTCCTCTATAGAGCACATCACAGTCAGCCTTTTCTTAGAAACAGTAGGGAGTTCTTCAGCACTGGGGGGGCGGGGCACTTTAAACAGTGAAATCACGACCAACATAAAAACCCACAAGAATATGAAAAACAGAACTCCATAAGATGTTGAAAAGGATTCTTATTTACAATAGGAGAGCTAAAACAGGAAAGCAGAACTTTGCTTTGTTTGACCTCAGCTGGGAACACACATTTAAGTGACTCAAATTTCTTGTTGCTCTGGGCATGTCCAAAAATGACCGGGAAAGTGCTGCAGGTATTAATTTGGGGGTGGCAAATGAATTTTAGCAAGCAGATGACTTCACAAAGACAAACCTGTGGGTAAACTGAAAGAGAAAAAGGAAATAACAATGTATAAAAGTAGACCAAATGTATCACAGAGGTTCTGTTCTTCCCCAATCAGGTTTTCTCCTCTTGAAAAAAAAAAAAAAAAAAAAAAAAAAAAAACCAGTTACAGATTGGAAACACATCCATTCCTACAAAATAGCCAGTTGATGTCAAACTGCTTTCCTCATGCTAATGAGTGGGTTTACTGACCCATTGTCTATTCTCCCGGGCAAGAAAAGGGGAAAAAGAACAGATCCGCAGAACTGTATTAGATTCTCTCTTTAAGACCAGAAACAGGAAACTCAGTATGTTTTTTCTGGGAACTCCAGAACCTTCCCCAAGTGACCTGCAGAACCTGAAGAAGAGTTACTTACTTTCCAGCTGTCAGGCGGTGATGCTTCTCAGAACTCACAAACCAAATCTGTATGCTCAGGTTTAGTGATCCTTTTATGGTTAGAACAAGAAAAAAAGATATAATTCACCTGAATCCTATCTGTCATTTACCTGTGGATCAGCTTGAGAATCCAGACTTTAAAGAAGGCATTAGGGTTTCAAGGTCTCTTTCCAAATAGATAAACCTACCAACATTGCCTGCAAAGTCCGTTCTAAGACAGATGAACTTGTTTTGTTGTTGTTGTTTGTTTGTCTGTTTGTTTTTTTAATTTCTGTGTAGGGGATGAAAAGAGGCTTAAGTAGTCTTAGAAGAAAGGCAAAGAGTAATTTTTAAGGCAAGTAAATAAACTTGATTTTACCTTATGGATATGACAAAATGTGTGTGTGTGTGTGTGTGTGTGTGTGTGTGTGTGTGTGTGTGTGTGTTTAATGGTTTTATTTATCTATCAGAGAGAGAGTAAACACAATCAGGGGGAGCAGGAGGCAAGAGGAAGAAGCAGATTCCTCCCTGAGCAGGGAGCCCGTGATGTGGGTCTCGATCCCAGGACTCTGGGGATCATGACCTGAGCCAAAGGCAGACGTTTCACTGAGCCACTCAGGCTTCCCAACACCTTTTTTTTTTTAAACCTAAGTTCTTCTTTGTTCTATGAGACAACAGTGGCCACAAGCTTTCTGTTTCCCACCTCCTGGGTACCCAAGAAGGTCCCATAGGCACATCTCTCTGCATAGATACACAGTTTAAAGAATAGGATGGGGAGAGGTTCTTTGAAGACTTGAGTTCCATAAAACTAACTGACTTGACCAAGGTTTCACCACACCCCCCAACCCCTGCCACCATCGCTTTATTTTAACACACGGAAACTGACAACATCAGATGAGAGGATTCTTATCACAAAGTCGTGGAGCCTGGACAAGCTCTCGAGAAGGCTGGGTGGGGGGGGCAGGAAACCAATACCATCTCCCAGGCTCCACACTGACAAGAGCCCCTCTTTGTTTTATGCTCTGCTGCGCACCCCCCCCCATCCTCGGCAAATTCAGGTTTTTAACCAGGAGCCCTGCACTTTCATCGTGACCGTAGCCTCGCAATTTAGAAACCTGGACCCGAATGGAGCTAACTGCTGACTAAGGGAGGACACCACAGATCTCTGGTTTGGGGGCTTCTCCCACCTCTGGAAGTGATTCAACGTTATGTCTACAAGATAGGTCACACACAGACTTCTGTGTGGCGTCCACTTTGGGCCTCAAGAGCCCATCCATCTGCCCCGGGTGGGCTGTGAGCCAATCTCTCTTGCACTAACTGGAATCCTGGCCTCCACCCGGCTCTGCACAGACCCAGTTGATCTTTATTAAAGGAATGAGTCAGGCAGGTTAGGAACACAGTCATTTCCTGAATCCACAGCGTGGCCTTTGCTCCTTCTGTGTCACGTGGCATATTTTATGCATATGGGATTGTACAAAGCAGCTCAAGAAATAAAGTAATCTTATATCATCTAAGAACAACAATGGGATTTGGGGTTTGGCAGACAGCCCTGCCGTCCTTCACCCTGCTTTCTCTCTGCAATCCTCCCCCCGTCCTTCAAGCCCCCAGAACTGTCTCCCTTGTGTCCCCGTTCCTTTGCACACAGATGAATAAATCAACGTGAAACTCTGATTATCTTATTTTCTCTCTGCTCCCTCCTGTTCTGTTCTCCTGATCTTGAATGGCTCGAGAAAAATTAATGCCCGTGTCTCTGGGAAATGTATTACGCCTATAATTCAGTTTTAAAACAAGCATACCAGCAGTGGCCAAAGCTTGGGGAGAACGTTCATTTTTCATAGGAGTAACTGGATCCTTCTCTTCAATTTTCTTTCAGGTATTAAAGACAACTTGTGCCTCGCTAAAAAAAATTTATAAAATTTCCACCAGACACTTGTCAACAGAGGGTAGACACTTGCCCCAGATAGAAATGAGGGTGAGGAGCTTGGGGGGGGGGAGGGGTGAGCATCTTCTTCTACCGCTCAGGTAGGTTATTCCAAGGCACTGAAAGTCATTAAGAATTATTTATCTCACCAGCCTCCACTTTATGCCATCAATATTTCAGTAAGGTTAAAATCTGGGCTTTGGTGTTTCCTTGGGTGACATTGTGGCCAGATTTGATACAATACAACACACATTTGTGGGCAGAATTACTTTGCCCTGCCAAGCTCTTAAAAGGGGTTTTCTATCAAGAAATATTTGGCCCATAAGTGCTACATTTGTGTATTTTAAGTGACACATCAATTTGAGTGTATTCCTACCCAACAGAAGTGACATGTCTCCTTAGTTCATCTTCAGACATCTAGCAACTGTGTTTCATGGAGTTAAGCTCGTGGGGCTCCTGCATGAGTAAGCCATCCTTGGTGTTTATAGATGGTGATTCCAACTTTTTTTTTCTGAAAAAATGCATTTTATCATTGGCTGACATGGTTCTATTACTGATTTCCTCCCAGCTATCAGGATTGACCACTGAGAGGCCCAGGAGAGGCCACTTTGCAAGCCATGGAAATATCGTTTCTTGATATTTTCATGGTAGCCCTTTATCTTCCTAGAAATTCATTTACCCTTCCTTTCTCTGTAAGTGTCTAATTTCCCATTTCTGATCCTTATCACTGCCTCCTTCTCCCCGAGGATTTCAATCCTTTGGCAAGTAATTGTATGCCACCTGTCCCTGTCTCCCTCTGCACTAGGAATCGAAAACCAAGTACCAGTAAAATAATATGGAAAGTGAAATTTATGAAACCGTGCCCAGCACTGGTGACCTCCAAAGCTGAGAGCCTCATGGAGACACGGCAGACACATTCCCCGGCTCAGAAGGGAAGCTTCTATAGCATCCTGGGGAAATCCCTCCTGTTTTATTTTGTTTGTTTCACATTTCTTCACCAAAAGACCGGTCAGCAACAGAAGTTAGAAAAGCAGAAGAATCGATCTGGAAGAAGGAAACATAGCCGGCAAGAGTCTATGAAACACAATCTACTAGAAATTTCCTGGCCAGCTGTCTCAATGATCTTCTGTTTAACAAAGCACTCAGAACATAATGCTTACAACAATTCAAAGCATTCATTTGCTCATGCTTCTGCATTGCAAGAAGGGCTTGACTAAGTGGTTCTTCTGCTCCTTCAGATGTCAGTCATGGTCCTTGAGCTTTACTCTTCCTGGGGTTCAGCTGGGACGAGAATGATCAAGATGGCTTTCCTCGTGCATCTGACTCCTCAGCTGGGAGGCTGAAGAGCTCAGGGCTGGCCGACTCCTAGAACAAAGCATTGCTTCTGCCTCCTTCTACTGGTCACCACAAGTCACAGACCAACTCAGCTCCAGGGGAGAGGAAATAATTCGATTCTGCCTTTCAGTGGGAGTAGCGGAATGCACAAATGTGGATGGGAGGAATTACTGGTGGCCATCCCTGGAGATAAGCCCGAAACCATTCTCAGTGTTCTTCTAAATCCAGATCATAGCTCAGAGGAGAGTACTAACGGCCAGTTTGTCGGGGGTAGGGAGGGAAGACACGGTAATTCTCCATAATTTCACTTAACAAGTTAGAAACACTGCCAAAGAACATTTTTTTTCCTTAAGCATCACTGTGCATTTGTTATCATGTACTCATTTCAAGTTTATTTAAGTTACTAGACAGTCTGACCACCGCCAATCTGTGACTAGAGCAGAAAATCTGTATAGTGGAGACAGACCTTTTGCAATCCCCTCTGCGTATCAGCTGATCAAGGTCACACATAACAAAACCCAGAAGGTATTTAGGGCACCCTGCTTGGTCCAAAAGAGACCTTAGTGGGGCACCTGGGTGGCTCAGTTGGTTAAGCGACTGCCTTCAGCTCAGGTCATGATCCTGGAGACCTGGGATCGAGCCCCACATCGGGCTCCCTGCTCAGCGGGAAGCCTGCTTCTCCCTCTCTCACTCCCCCTGCTTGTATTCCCTCTCTAGCTGTGTTTCTCTCTGTCAATAAATAAATAAAATCTTTAAAAAAAAAAAAGAGAGAGAGAGAAACTTTAGCTTCCAACATCAGAGGAAAAGGAACATCTCAACCAAATTTCCAAAGACAAACAGTTGCTATGTCTTTGAGTTTCTAAGAGTCCAAAGGATTCTCAGAGCTCACTCTGATTTTGTAGGATCTTTGCCATTTATACTGACTTTATTTTTTTGTTCAGGATTGTTTCAAGTAGGTTCTGTGCCCAACATGGGGCTTGAACTCACAACCCCGAGATCAAGAGTCACACGCTCAACTGACTGAACCAGCATAGCACCTATACTGATTTTAGTTTTAGTTTTTTTTACTCATTTTAGAAACTCACCACCAACTATGTAAGATGAGAGTCCAATCAATATTTTCCAAGCATATCACTGAAGAGCAATAAAGAGGAGGTGCCCCGCTGTTCCCCAGTCTGGGCTTAGGTCAATAAGCCTTCATTCCCTCCATGAACATGTTTTAAACTTATAGGTCCAGACTGACAGGCTTATCTTCTGTGTGCCAACAATAAATAGTTCCTTAGGATCCATCTCAGGTATAGATGACAAGTTTGTATTTCTTCTCTCCCAGATTTTACTTATTTATTTGAGAGAGAGGAAAGAAGAGAAAGAGAGCACAAACAGGAGGAGGGGCAGAGGGAAAGGGAGAAGCAGACTCTCTGCTGAGCAGGGAACCCAGTGTGGGACTCGATCCCAGGACCCCGAGATCATGACCTGAGCCAAGGCAGACGCTTAACCCACTGAGCCACCCAGACGCCTCGACATGCATTTTTATACAAGAGAAAGTCTTGTACTTTTGGACCCGCCTCTGAAGACAAGGCTTTTATGACTTGATCAAAATGCCCTCTAACAACAATCTGTGTCACGGTGTTATCTGTGTCTGGCTGCTTGACAATGGGCAGAATATTTTGCCTTTGCTGAGCTCCGGTTAAGGGGGTTAGAAAGAAATACAAAAGCTCCAGTTAAAGGAAAAGAGGTAGACATCACTACCATCAACAGTTACTCTTGCAAAATGTTTTATAGGTTAAAAACACCTTTATACAATTATCTCATTTCATTTCAATATACAGGGGCTCCTCTATCTTCGACGGTGTATGATTTGATGACCTAAGAAAATAAATGCTCAAATGGTAAAATTCACTTTTTTTTTTAGCAGTTTGTTTTAAACAGTCCGCATTTTAAACGTTCCTGCTGTGGGAAAAAGTCACCTCGTTTCATCTCTACATTTATGTTGGAAGACCACATCACTTTCAAAATATTTTTCAAAACTCAAGGAGAGGTGTGACTTACTATTTAATGATAGGCTGTCGTTCACACATGTTCTGTGGTTCACGGGGAGAAATTCACTGTAGAGTAAGAATCTCCAACAAAAAAAGTATTCAATCTATCTTCTTTGATGGGCATTTGTTCCCATTAAGAGCTACCCAAAAGAGTGAAACAGAAACGCTAGGGTTTCTGAGACCCCACATTCTTATGTGAGCAAAGCAACTTTCTTTCATTTACTTTATTCGTTTGGTTCTGTTTTACTTCGGTATAAAATGTCATTTGAGCCACGAGTTCTAAGGTCATCAAATATTTGAAAACTACTGCTTAAGGGAATACATGTGGATTTGTAAATTCTGCTAAAATCTACTTATATATTGTGATAGAATTCTCCCTACTGATGCTGTAAGAGAATTTCTTTTTTTTTTTTTTTTTGAACTGAAAGCTATGATATAAACTATTCAGACTGATCCTATATATCCCCAAAGGTCTCCTTTATTGTTCTACCCTGTGGCTTGAATGAGCTTTGAATGGATGCCAAACTTTTTCTATCTCCCTGGCTAAAAAGGCCAAAACTACAAAAGAAGTCAAGCTGGGATGGTGGGAGGGAGAGGACTCTCAGCTGTAAAGTTTTAAAGAATTCTCAGATGTTAATTCTGACACAAGCTCCAAAGTGATTCACTGGTGGGTGATGTTGACTAATCTTACTTTGGACTTCTTAATCCATGCTCTATTAATAGATTTTAGCCCCAGCTCAAAAGGTTAGGAATTAAAGACCCCATTTCCACCTCTTTTTATTAAATTATTCTAACCTCATCTCGGGTAATTCATCACTGTCTCCCTCACTCTTGGTACCCACATTGGGAAGGGAAGGGACAGTTGCTCGAATTACCCTCACCACCTTCCCAAACAGATTCCAGTTGCTTTGAGATTCGAGAGGGCGAGTCTTCCCGTTTTCCATCCTGCACTGCAAAATTTCCAGCTCTAAGAGCCTCATGCTCCTTGTGAGCTCTCTTCCTTTCGTGGACTCACACCCCTTCCTTAGGAGTGATCGTTTTCAACGCTGATGTAGGTGGAATCTTTGCATGTCACAACCAAGTAGCCATCCGCTGGCTGTTTACACAGAACGCACGCAGCGGACACAGACCTGGAAGGCTACTCAAACAACAGACAGACAGCTCAGGTCCCTCTCCACCTGTGAATGGGGATGGCTTTCTGCTTCTGTACAGGTAACAGAGTAGACTGAAGAAACAGGAGACTTTGACTTAATTGTACCTATTACGGACTGAGTCATGGAGCCCCCAATTCACGTGTTGACTCCCAATGTAAACCCTTAAATCAAGGAGGTGAGTAAAGTTAAATGAGGTCCTAATAAGACTTAGAGACTCTTCTAGTAAGAAGGGAGAGAGACCCCAGGGTGCCACACACAGAGGCAAAGCCACGTGAGGACACAGCGAAACCAGCCCTGCTTGGAGATACCTCAAGCTTAGCCTTCCAGCCTCCAGAGCTGGGAGACAATATATCTCTGTGGTTTAAGTCACCTAGTCTGTGACACTTCATTATGACCACCCTAGAAGACAAAGACAGCTCCATGTTCCTCCATAACCTAGTACCAGCCTGAAGGGGAGATAATTCTAGACTCCTAGGTCGGTCTCTAAATATCTGAGGGGCTAACACATGGAGAACCAGATTTTTTTCTATTGCTACCACAGAGGAAATTTAGAAGGAGGAGGAAAGGATAAAGACTTTGGTTTTATTATAAAACAAGAGTATTTAACTGTTAAAGGTGTGAAAAAAATATGAGCTATATATACCAAAAAGAACGAGATGCCGGATGCAAGTCATCATTTAATAGGCTTTTTAACATCGCAGTACTATAATAGCTCTATGATGAAGTCAAGATGGTAAGAGAAGACTAAAGAGATCTCTGAAGCATGGTTACTGCTAATGAGCCTGTGATCCTGGGGAAGGTGCATAAAGCCTCTTAGCCTCAGTTTCCAAAATCTTTTTTTTTCTTTTAAAGCAAGTCCAATTCTCGTGAAAATGAAAAAAGACCATATTAGCAGAATATCGTCTAAATGGAAACATGATCCTCGTAAGTGAAACTGGACAGAGGGTTCTTCCCCGTTGGGAAGAGCCATCCAAAACAGCTACAGATGCAGAGAAACACATGTGCGTCCTTCGTCCGACGCGTCGAGGGCGTCCTTTCTAAGTCGGGCAAAAGTGCCTGTTCTGCCTTTTCCTTCGAAGGAACGGGCTCCCTGCCTGAGAGCCGTTCTGCTCTCTCCCAAGGCTCTCACTCATCATTTGCAGGCCCCACCATATCTGGTGCAGCCCAGCCTCGGTATTCGCTCTGCTTGGCTCACGATGCTGCCGAGAAGTGATGTCAGGAGGCTCCGACTCAGGTGAGCAATCAGGAGCAGATGGCGCGTTCGCAACCCGGGAGCCTCTCCTCGTGGCCGGCTCCTTGGAACAAGAGTAATGACTCTGAGCGGGCAGGGATAGGATGAGCAAAGACATGGGTTTTCCACGGGGATCTGCAAAGCAACATCCTCTTAAAAGGCAAGGCAGCCGTTGCTGTGGGCAACACAAAGGCACCCTGATTGGTTATTGTTTAGGGACATGGTGCCTCCTCCATGGGTTTATTGTCCTAATCTGATTAATGAAGGAGTGTTGCTAACAGGGTGTCCAGCTCGCTGCACCCTATGCTTGACCCGCACCGGGCAAACCCCCCACCCAACCCCCGCCAGAACATCATTTCTCAGCGCCCTTGTCAGAAAACCATTTATGGAAAGATGAATGCGTGTGGCTATCTCGGGTGAAGGAGGCTGATGTATGGGTTGTTAATGATCGAAATAATCAGTTTGGTAATAACTGGTGTGTGGGTTTTTAGTAGCAGGCTGGCGAGCATTAGCATTCTCCAGGCACCTCGACTTTATCTCCAGGCTGGTGACAACTCCCCAAGATCCCTATGAATAAATACCGAGCCTTGCCCAGACATAATTACACTGCCAATGCAGATATACCTAAATAACACTGATATCTTAATGACACCAGATAGTATTCAAATAATGAAAGCAGCACAAGAGGGGCCATACACAATGAATGGAGACGTCAAGGCTCTCTGCTCACCCTGTGGAGAACACCTCTGTGAATAACTCCTCCCAGGGTTTGCTGATCATCATGGCAGAACTTTCCTTTCTCAAATTTTCTCTTCCATTGGGTTGCCTTCACCATCTGAGAAACCTTTTCTCCCTTCTCCCTATCTCTACGTGGGAGTGAAACATCTCTCTGCAGGGAGGAGGTTTCGTATTTTCTGTCTCAGTCCCCTGGCCCTAGAGCTGGTGGTCTCGTGATCTCTGAAGTGACCCAACTGTGCTTGGGACACAGAAGGTGGGTGCATCTGGACCTCAGGCTGCACGACATCTTCCAGGATGTCACAGAAAAGACCTCTCTTCCTCATGTCTGTGTCACCGAGAGCATCGAGCACAGCAACTCAAAAAGTTTCAGATGGATATTCATCTCCAACCTCTTGCCATTTGAGGGGTTGCTTGAGAAGGGGATCAAGTAGGTGTATGTCTCTACTTAATTTCCACCAGTCCTTTTCCACTAAGGTCATGACATGGTCAACGAGGTAGACCCTCTCCTCACCACTAAGATGTGTGTACTTTCATCTCACCTTATCTCTCTATCTTCAAAAAATAGTAGCTGCTTCCCCAATTTTTTTCCTACTAGTTCCATATCATACTTCTCAAATTTCCAATATCTTGCTGCTGATTTTCTACACTGACTTCCCTAGGGGAGGGCACTCTACCTCTTTCTTGCCTAACTATTCATAGGCTTTATTTCCTCATCTGAAAAATGGAGAGGTCAGACGAGATCATCTCTCAAACTGTGTTCTCTTGAACACCAGCCTCTTGCAGCGTAGTGCCAACTAGTAGATGTTCAATAAATAACATGTTCAATGAGTAAAAATACACGTCCCATGAAAAAAATAGATTTCATAGGCAAATACGTTTGGGGAGAGTTGAGACAAATATGTTTAGTCTTTACTCTCAGGCTTCCAGACCCTGTAACAGGCTAATAAGCAGCACAAAACTCCAAGATCATAAGATATGCAACATTTAGCAAACATACTCAACTGGGGAATTCATGTTCTGCAGGTTTCCTAGAAAGCCCTCCCAGATTCCGCATTAGACTCAGTGATTACCAAATGTCTTATTCTATTACAGCTCTATGACTTATTAGATTCCATGACCATGTCTCCCACAGAGGCTCCCTCTCCATCCCCATCCATCGCAGGGGGAGGAAAGGAGTCTTCAGTTGGATCTCTCCCTTCAGTATCTAATACCACCTCTTGCCTTCTAAAGTCCCCATTATTTAACTATAGTAACAAGTCCAAGTCTATTTTTGTACTCTGATGGTTTCCAAGAGCCATTGCCACGGTCTTCAATGGCTCTGCAGATATATTGCTTTTATATGTTGTCTTCACCAGTTCAAGCTGTTAAAACAAAACCACGGGCTGGGTGGCTGAAGCCACAGACTTTTCTTTCTCACACTTCCAGAGGCTGGAAGGTCCAAAATCAAGGTGCCAGGAGAGCTGGTGTTTAGTGAGAGCATTCTTCCTGGTTTGTGGATTCCACTTCCTTCCTGTACCCTCTCGTGGCACAGGGACAGAGGGCTCTGTCTCTTCCTCTTCTCATAAGGATACTAAAACCAACCTGGGTGTTTCCCCCATCATGGCCTCATCTAAACCTACCTAATTACATCCCGGAGGTTCCCCCTCCAAGCATCATCATATACGAATTGGGGGATGGTTGGGGGATTCAGACATTCAGTCCATACCAAATAACCACTTCATTTCTTAACATCCTAGATAGTATTCAATTAACAGAACTATCCACAACCTTGACCTTTGGTCTACCATTTTGACTAAGACTTCACGGATAGCCTCCACTCTACAACCATCACCCAACAACAAAGGCACAAACTTAATGTACAACATCGCTCACTCTCTGTCTCTTATGGGGGTATCTTCTCTTGCTGCATTCCTTTGGTTCCCCACCATTCAACAATCCTCTGGCCTCAGGGAAATTTCCCTGTCACTGATCCCCCTCCAAGAACCATCTCCATTGTTCCACACTCCATTGGGTTCTGCAGCTGGACTCATCACCACAACCATATGCAAATCCCCTCAACCCTCAGGAAGACTTAACTATTTGCTCTAGTGGTTGCTATACTTGGAATTTGCTAGCGGGTCTTTTTCCATTCTAGACTCTAGGAAATTTACTGCAAAAAGTCACAAAACTTGCCTATCTTAACTCACTATAATTTCTCTCCTAAAAAAAAAAAAAAAGGAATTTTGTTATTTTTTATTTTTTTATGTATTCTCCACCCTCAACGTGGGGCTCAAACTCACACCCCAAGATCAAGAGGCACATGTTCTACCAACTGAGCCAGCCAGGTGCCCCTCTCTATAAATTCTTTTCAACAGATATAACTGGACTGTTAATGGTTAATGGTATTTAGAGGATCTTCTATTCATGTCTTATTATCTGAAAACTTCCCTTTCCTCTAGACACACCATTTCCCAAAATGCCCACAGGATACTGATAGATATTCTATGAATAAAGAAGTTTCCATGGTCATATATATATTTGGGGGAACATAAGTTTATTAAAACAAGCTTGTTTCATTTATTCTCAGAGCTTTAAAATGCTAACACGCATTATGAATCTGCCAAAGGGAGAGCAGCATGAAACATTTAGAAGTTTATTTGATAATTGAACCTATTTATTAGTAATCTACCAGTATACTATTATTACCCAGTGGTAGTAGAATTTTTTTAAAAAACTGAGAATGAAAGAACCAATAGCAGTTTAAACTTTTTCTTTTCTTTTGTTCTTGAAATTTGGTATTTTTTTTTCCAGTTAAATTTTCTTTCTAGAACTCTGAGAGAGGAGTCTGTTAGCAGTTCACCCAGCCAATCCCCTTTGCTTTTTGAGAACATGGCTACTCTTCATTTGCCGCACATCCATCCAGGACAGCAAAAATGGCCTACATCACTTCCAAGCCGGGGCTGTGACAACTTTTCCTCCTCTATCCTTCATGTTCTCTTCCATTTCTGGCTCGTGGAATGGAGATGAGCCCCAGTGCAAGCTTGGAGATATGAGTCGGATGAGAAACCCGAGTCCCTGAGTCACTGTGTGGAGCAGAGTCGCCTGATTCAAAACACCTGCACCGGCAGTTATCCGAGTGAAAAATAAAACTCCGTTCACTTGGGGATTTATTCACAGCCGGGACCAGGCTGAGACGAGTGCACAATTTTCCTACAAGGGGAGTCCTTCACTCTCAGGTTCCAAACTTTTTTCCTGCTTACATAGATTTCTCATTCTCTGAAAAAAAAATTTTTTTAAAGACATTTGTTGAATAAATTGCTTTGCTTCCATTGTTACATGGTTCGTTGGTATGGAACTGCTTCCCATCCTTAGCTTTTCCTTCTTAACCTTCTTCATTCTGCAGAACCCTCCTTGGTGAAGGGCCCAACCTCCATGCAACTTTATCATAATCATCTGTTAGCCTTGTGGCACTTGTTTGCTTTCATGTTTTCCATATCTGATTTAACTCAGGAATTACTATTTAACATTCCAGGTCTGAGTCTCCTCTATCCAGCTTGGCTGCAGGCTTTGGGAAAGTCAAGAATCCTCTCTCAGTCCTCCTCTCCCCACACCCAGAGATGCCCACTGATGGGCACTTACTGATTTGATTTAAACTTCATTTTAGGGCACCTGGGTGGCTTAGTGGGTTAAAGCCTCTGCCTTCGGCTCAGGTCATGATCTCAGGGTCCTGGGATTGAGCCCCGCATCAGGCTCTCTGCTCAGCAGGGAGCCTGCTTCCTCCTCTCTCTCTGCCTGCCTCTCTGCCTACTTGTGATCTCTGTCAAATAAAAAAAAATAAAATCTTAAAAAAAAACAACAACTTTAGTTTATGGCTGTCTGACGGGAAATTGCTAGATTTCCTTCTTGAACACTTTAATTTTCCCTTGGCTGACCACAGGACTTACAATCTAAGTGCCAGGACATGAGGGCAAAATATGATTGCTGCATTGATCAATATAGCTCCCCGGAACGCATTCTCAAGGGCAATGTTGAATGGGTATACATACACTGGGGGAGGAGCTCTCTCTGTCTCCTCTTAGGTTCTATTACCTTATTTGTAAATGTATTTAAATACGTTAAAAAAAAAAAAAGAGTTTCCATCTATACTGAAATGTATTTTTCTCTGGAACTCTAGAAGTCTGGCTGGAGGGACTGTGTTAAAATTCACCTTCACGGGGCACCTGGGTGGCTTGGTTGGTTGGGTGACTGCCTTCGGCTCGGGTCATGGTCCCGGAGACCAGGGATCGAGCCCCGGGTTGGGCTCCCTGCTTGGCAGGGGGCCTGCTTCTCCCTCTCTCACTCCCCCTGCTTGTGTTTCCTCTCTGGCTGTGTTTCTGTCAAATAAATAAAAAATCTTAAAAAAAAAAAAATCCACCTTCACGATTTTTCAGTGCTGCATTTGTTAGGAACAGAGCAGGCGGGTTTGGGGTACCCTTTCAAATGCAAATGAAGGCAAAGAAAAATACAGCAAAAATTTTTCATCATCCAGCCTCATCAGAGGCCACAGTACTTCAACAGTAGATTCAGGTGAGGGAGCTTCCCAGAGCTTAAGCTTTTCACAGCAAGCAACAACTTCAGCCTTGAGCACACCCTGTCAGGGAGTTAGTTCTTCCTTCTGTGGTTCCCGACTCAGCCATAATCCTTCCCCTTTACCAGGAAGAACTACATTCCATTGACTGCCTAGAAAAGTGGTCTTTTAGTGTCATTGGGACTTCTGGTTCCCAGGACCTAAGACTTCTTAGTCTTTCCATAATCAAGTGAACTTAAAAATTTTTTTTTTAATTCCCACAGGGCATGGTCTATACAATAAGCACGAATTATTATTGGCCCGAAGGGGCATACAAATTCCAGTGAGAAGACTTTTCAGGCTGAGTCATGGAACCGGAGCCCGTTCCTCTGGCTTTTTGCAGGCACCACGTGCAGACAGGACAGGAGAGTCAGTGGGGGGCACTGTCCCCCCACAGTAGCAGGTGCAGGCACAGACTGCTGCTCCTTCTCACAAGCCGGGGCTGCACCTGCTGTGTGGGAGCCCCCACAAGCCATCACTGTTCAGTGGTTTTACAAAACCATCAGTGAAGGTCCTCTGAGGATGACTGCATGCTTGCTTGCATTCTGTCCTGCTGATAAAACTCACATCCTCTCTCCTGCACCTGCAGGCAGTGTCCTCTCCAGATCAGATTGCTTTCTCAAGAAACCACCCGTGGACCAAAATGCCAAGCAGCAGTTCAAGCCTCCCTAAAAATCTCAGGGATGACATCTCACCAACCAGTTCCCATCCACAGCACCCTCTGGCTTTGGAGACTTTTCCTCCCAGGTGCACTAGACAGCCAGATGGCTACATTCTCAATGCTCCCAGAGTTCTTTCTAAGTGTACGAAACACGACTGATTTCTAAAAAGAATAAAAAATTAAAAATCAAGCTCTTTGTCCTTAACCCCCACCCTTATTCTTTCAAGTACTTCCTTTTATTTTATTCTGGTTTTTTGTTTTGTTTTGTTTTGCTTTGCTTTTTAGAGAGACAGAGAGAGCACAAGCAAAGGGGGAGGTGCAGTGGGAGAGGAAGAGAGGGAATTTCTAGCAGGTTCCATGCCCAGCATGGAGCCAGACGTGAGGCTCCATCTCATGACCTTGAGATCACGACCTGAGCCAAAATCAAGCGTCAGATGATTAACTGAGGGAGCCATGGAGGCACTTCTCAAGTACTTCCTTAAAAAGACTGATTTGACAGAGCGAGAGAGCACAAGCAAGGGGAGCAGCAGAGGAAGAGGGAGAAGCAGATTCCCTACTGAGCAGGGAGCCCCATATGGGGCTCAATCCCGGGACGCTGGGATCATGACCTGAGCCAAAGTCTGACATACAACTAACTGAGCCACCCAGGTGCCCCAAATACTTCTTTTTAAAATAGTAGATCTTGGTCTACCTGTCCTCATCTTTATCAAACTTCCCCTAAAAAATGATATCCAGGGGAATTTTATTCCTTTGATGCCCTTTACAGATAAGCTCAGTGAGCAAAGGATGAGCTAATCGTTCTCCTGTGAAAACTCTAGGCAAGCATCTCAAGGAAAAGAAGCCCCCAAGACCCACACACAGTGCTGCTGACATGATCGCCCTCAAGGATGAGGGGCTGGACACTGCAAGGAAAATTAGAGGTTCAAAAGGAAAAAACAACATTCTTGGTAAATTAACCAGAGCTGGGGATTTCCTGCCTCATAAATAAGGCATCTTATCCATCTGATTGTAGTTTTATTTTTTTCTGGCGGGGAGGGGTGTGTGTGTTTGTTTGTTTGTTCTGCTTTTGTTTCTGGGCCTTTCTGTTCAGTGGCTAGCCTGTGCTCCAGGAAGGACAGTAGTCTGCCCCTCTCTGAGCCTTCCGCTGATGGCCGAAGAGCAGCGGGGAAATTCACAGCACTCTAAGAGGTAATTGCCAGTTATCGTTCTACTGATTCCAATTTTAGCAGCAAATGAGCAATGTAAAAAGTGTATCAAGCTTACTAAAAATAAAGATGAGAAAGACAAGTGCTCACAAGGGACATGGCGAACCCACTAAGTTCTCTGAGACACGATGACCACCAGACCTGCCATCCTGAGGTGAGAGGCCCTGCGTAGGGCTGATGTCACCAGGGTGCGGTCCCTGATGGGGACTCAGGGATCAGTGAGCAGCCCTGCACTATGATCAAAGCCTTTCCTGCCGAGGGAGGGTGACTCAGGAACAGATCAAGTCCCAAACCTAGGATGTCAGTAGTTAGAAGCATGTTCAGCCTTCCTTCGAAAGATCTGGTCTTCAAGCAAGAAGGGGGGAAGAGTTCATTCAGATTTTCACACTTGCCAGTGTGGGAAAAGATGCCATCCCTGAGGTTCTAAGAGACACCACCTCCCTCACTATCCATCCAACTCCACGACCTATCTTGAAACTAAACTATGGCAATATCCTCCTAAGTGACTTTCCTGCAAGCAAACCGCCCTCCCCCTTTCCATCCTGTCCTGCATCTGGGTGCTGTCAAAGTTGTCTTCCTTAATTCCCCCGAGGAGGGTGTTATGTCAAATCATTTGGTGGCACCCGGCTGATGAGCAGATCATGATGGAACATCTTAGTCTGGAATTCACCGTCATCCCCAGTGCAGTCCCAGACTGCCTACCCCTCTCTAACTTAGCTCACACCCCTCCCCAGCTTCTAACCCACATATCTCCCCTGATCTAGAACGCCTACGGCTCCCTGAGCACAGACTGAACCCTCACCCTTCTTTGCTGAGCCCTGTGTCTGCCTGGAGCTCTCCCACCTCCCGATTCTACTCCAGGAAGCCTTCCCCAGCTCCTTGCTCTTCTAAACCCACCACAGGCTTCCTGCAGTGTGGGGCTGAGAACAGGCAGATGGAGAAGCACTGCCCTCCCTTATTTGAAGTGGTGATATGTTAAATACCCATTTCATTTAGATTCAACTAGGCAGCAAGAGAACACAAGCGAAATAGGGCAGGGGATCCGAACTGACATTCAGCTGGGGGCATCAGGTAGGGGTGCTGATATTGTCCACATCTCCTCCATAGGCCCACCGACTTCCCGCTGAACCCCTCTGAGGGGATGCCCCTCCCCTGCCAGCATTCCAGACCTTAAAGAGATTCTCAGGTATGTGAGTCACTAAGAACTTTCCCTACCTGTGGACTTTTAAGACCTAACATCCAAGGGTGCCTGGGTGGCTCAGTGGGTTAAAGCCTCTGCCTTTAGCTCAGGTCCTGATCTCAGGGTCCTGGGATCGAGGCCCACATCGGGCTCTCTGCTCAGTGGGGAGCCAGCTTCCTCCTCTCTCTGCCTCTCTGCCTGCCTGTGATCTCGGTCTCTGTTAAATAAATAAAATCTTAAAAAAAAAAAAAAGACCTAATGCCCAAACAAGACATGAATCCCCTATGACATAAATGTGGCACTTTCTCTAAAAAAAGGATTTTATTGTTTATTTTGACAGACAGCAACACAAGCAGGGGGAGGGGCAGAGACAGAGGCAGAAGCAGGCTCCCCACTGAGCAGAGAGCCTGATGTGGGGCTCAATCCCAGGACCCTGGGATCATGATCTGAGCCTAAGACAGACGCTTAACCGACTGAGCCATCCAGGCATCCCAAATGTGCCACTTTTTAGCGAAATAATGAAAATGAAAATATTTCTATTCAGCCCAAGGTGCTGGGATGACCATGAAACTTTGAAATAAGAAGCAAAGTTCTATCGTGCTGCACCTCCAACCATGCGGGAAGTTAAGTTCCGGGTATGTGAAGAGTTAAATGTGTATGTGATTGTATTACGTTACATGCAAGAGCTTGAAAACGGAGATGAAGGTGCAGGCATTCTTGGGGAAGTTTTTCTTTTTTCTTTTTTTTAAGGTTTTATTTATTTGAGAGAGAGAGAGCATGAGAGAGAGAGAGAACATGAGAAGGGAGAGGTCAGAGAGAGAAGCAGACTCCCCACTGAGCAGGGAGCTCGATGTGGGACTCGATCCCAGGACTCCAGGATCATGACCTGAGCTGAAGGTGCTGCTTAACCAACTGAGCCACCCAGGTGCCCCTTGGAGAAGTTTTTCTAAGAATAAATGCACAGGAACAAGCCATGAAAGTAAAAGATACCTCTGATTTCAGGAAAATGCCTCCCTCTCACATCTTCCACCCATTCTAGGCAAAATGACTAAAGGAAGATCAAAATGTGGGAAACCTCCCTCCACACAGAAAGCCACGGTCAGTGTCCAGGTCCTTCTGCCAAGAGGACACAGATGGAATCAAGCTAAGGGTTGGTCGTGGGGTTAGGGCTTCTCATACCTTTCCTGAAACAGTAGTGTACTGCAGCAAGCAGTAAACAGTGGCTACCCCAGAAAAGCTGCTGGAATCCCCCTCAATTTAGGGAGGCTTGGAAAGCAGGGAGAAGTCCTAAAACAACAAACACTCAGAAACACAATGGATGGTATTGGTGCTTGCACCCAGCAGAAAACCCTCAGCACAACAGAAACTGTCCGGAAATTAGAGGTAGCAGCCAGGATAGGAAGATGAGGCCCAGCTCCAATGCATACCCAGGGACAGGGCTCAGCCAAATGAAGCAAGAAAACCCAACAAACTCCCAGTAGCAGAAGCCCGCACAGAAAGCAGCCACACTGTCCAGCAGATTCACAAAAATGACCAGGGGTCAGAAGGACAGCTCAGAAATGTTTTCCCGGTGGGTGCTCTGGGAGGCAGCCTCTTTTCCCCTCCTCACAGTTGCTGAATCACTGAATTAGAATGTTTTCCATTAACTGGACCTCCTGTTTATCTGAGGTGAATCACGCACCCTGTGTTTTAAGCAAATTAAAGGCTCAAACAGTCAAGTATGAGTCAGCAGATAACCACCGACATGAGCCCTAGAAAGAGAAGCCACAGAATTAAAGGAAAGGAACAAAGCCCTAAATAGAAAGAAGACAACAAAGGTACATTTTGGAGAGGAAAAAAAAAATGCACAGCAAACCAACAAAACCCAAACTGAGTTCTAAGTGATAGGTGCCCAGCGTGCTCAGAGGGAGGAAGGACTTTATAAAAGCAGAGAGGAAATGCAAAACACTCAGACTGAAGACAGGCTAAAGACAGAAAAGGGGATAGGTGAGGGGTGCCTAGGTGGCTCAGTCGGCTAAGCGTCCCCACGTTGGGCTCCCTGCTCAGTGGGGAGCCTTCTCCTTCTCCCTCTGCCTCCCCTCCTGCTTGTACTCTCACTACATAAAATCTTAAAAAAAGAAATAAAAGGGATGATTTATTATTATTATTATGAAATAATGTTTTATTAATCATTAAAAGAGACCAAACAAGTTGAAAAAGGTAATTGTCAGAGGCCAAACTCATGTTCTGGAAAAAGCTCTCACAACCTGGAATTTCAGATAGGAAGAGATTTGCCACAGACGAGGCACACTTATTGAAAAAAGGCAATCACGCGATGCATCCTGGGTGAATGTTTTGAATTTTAAGAATAAAGACAGAATCCTACAAGTTACCTGACAGGAAGGCACACAGTAAGTGGTCTGAGACATTTATGTCACAACCTCAGTGCTGTAAGACCGGGAATCCAATTTCAGCAGATTTCTGGAGAAAGCATCCACAACTCAGGAAACCTATATTCCACCAAGACTTCATTGGCTAAGAGAGGATTCGTAAGAAACTGATGTGCAAAGAATCACAATGAAACACTGAAAACATAAAGCACTACAACGAATCCACAGAAAAATAAAAATAACAGTGTCGAATATCTTCGATGAATTTTAAAAACAAAAACAATAGCAGTTATTATTAACGGTATATACGTAAGTCGTAAAAATATCAAAATATGCAAGAAAATGACTCAAAAACAGATTCAGGATGGTGGTTTCCTCAAGGAGGGAGGGAGGGAGGGGGTGGAACCTAGGAGAAGCAGAGGGGACTCACATATAACTACAAAGTTTCTCTTAAAAATATCTCTGTCCATTTGCACCTACATTTGAAGCAAATACGGCAAAATGTCAAGTCCGGTACATGAGAGATTATGTGTCATTTGTCTGCTTGATGTACTGGTATGTGTTTTGTTTTGTTTTGTTTTGTTTTAAAAAGGGAATAATGGAAAGATCAAGAATAAAAGGCTTGATTATCAAATTATCAAATAAGGTAAATGCAAAAGTCCAGGTAATTAACATAAAAATGTGTACAAAATGCCAATACCAAAAACAGCTCTTGGAAAAATGGCAACATCTTTGAAAAGTAATAATAAGATGCCAGATGGTGTAATCTAGTGAAAGGTTTGAGCTCAGGAAGAACACTGATCTGTGTTCGCAGCCTGATCCTAGCACTTAAAGGCTGTGTGATGTCAGGCTGAGTGAAATGCTTGTCTGATACACAGTTTCTCCCTTTCTATAAAGGTTAATAATGATGCTCAACTTGCAAGGTAACTGTAACCATTCTGGAAAACAATGACTACAAATCTCTTACCCCAAAGCTTGGAAATATGAGCTCTCAATTAATAGTTGTTAATATTATTATTACAGAAAAAAAAAAAAGAACCAGGTAGAGAAAATGTGGTAAGAAGTAAAAGCAGGAAATCAGCTCATTTTATAGAGAGAAAATAAATACTCTTTCTCTCTGTATTCTGATTATAAGAGAAATGTATTTTCAATTTTAAAAATATTAAAGATAATTAGCAGCAGCAGAAAAAGGATGAATACCATCCAGACTTTAGAAAGTGACTAAAAATCACTGTCCATGTAGGAAAATAATGATTGTTTGGCCAAATATACCACCTACAGTGACATCAACAAAGGAAACTGAAGGAAACCTATCAGACTGGGGTATGTCATTTAAAAAAAAAATAGCAATATTTTGCTCTGAAAAGATACATCCAAAATAGCACCAAATGGTTTTAAGAAGTAAAGCTAAAGGCAAAGTTGACCCCAAAAAATTAATAGTAAGTAAAGTGGAAGAGTAAGAGCTGAAGGAAAAATGCACCGAGGAATGGTGAGACTCAAGACCTCTTTGTCACCCCTATGGGACTTGGATGGAAATCTGAAAAAGCAGTGCACACTTGGGCACTGTGCTCCCATGCCAGGATGCTCCGGGAGGCAGTGAGCATGGCTGCTGGTCCCACAGGCCCTCAGCTGAGCACCAGCTGCAGGAGGAGCTTGGGAAGGTCACTGCCTATCAATGGGCAAACCGTTCCCCAACCATCCAGGAATTCAAACATCTGTATATCCGGACTTTAGTTCTACGTGGTTATCTACTACGTTAATATTGATGTAGTTCATTAATTATAACCTATATTGATATTAAGAATATAATACATTATATATATAGGTTTTTAAGTAATTTATCTTTTTTTTTAAAGATTTTATTTATTTATTTGACAGAGAGAAACAGAGCTAGAGAGGGAACACAAGCAGAGGGGCTGAGAGAGGGAGAAGCAGGCTTCCCACTGAGCAGAAGCCCAATGTGGGGCTGGATCCCAGGTCTCCAGGATCATGACCTCCAGGATCAGCCGCTTAACCAACTGTGCCACCCAGGTGCCCCGTAATTTATCATCTTTATAGTATCCTTCCCCTTATAAAAATCATAGAAATTGGGCACCTGGGTGGCTCAGTGGGTTAAAGCCTCTGCCTTCGGCTCAGGACATGATCTCAGGGTCCTGAGATCGAGGCCGGCATAGGGCTGTCTGCTCAGCAGGGAGCCTGCTTCCTCCTTTCTCTCTGCCTGCCTCTCTGCCTATTTGTGATCTCTTTGTCTGTCAAATAAATGACTAAAAATCTTTTTAAAAAATCATAGAATTAACAAACCATTACAGTTTCAGTGAGGAGCTGACAGCAACTAGCATTTTCTTCCTCACATTCTGGGTGTGGACTGTAAGAAAATGCTATTCTTGGGTGCCTGGGTGGCTCAGTCATTTAAGCATCTGTCTTCTGCTTTGCCCTCTACCTTCCCCCTGGCTCATGAATCTCTCCCTCTCTTTCTCTCTCTCATTCAAATAAGTACATATCTTAAAAAAAGAAGAAGAAGAAGAAGAAGAAGAAGAAGAAGAAGAAGAAGAAGAAGAAGGAGAAGAAGAACGTGCTATTCTTAAAGTAACTGTGGAGACTCCTAAGCAATATGAAAATATAGTATATTTATTTATTTATTTTTGCTTGGATTGTGCAATTAACAATATTCCTTTTTCAAAGCATTACCTTTATTTCTTTAAAGTTTTATTTATTTATTTTTAGAGCAAGAGAGGCCGAAGAGAGGGTGAAGCAGACTCCCCGCTGAACAGGGAGCTTGACGAGGGACTCCATCCCAGGACCCTGAGATCATGACCTGAGCTGAAATCAAGAGTTGGACGCTCATCTAAACGAGCCACCCAGTTGTCCCTCTAAGAGTTACTTTAGAATTAGACCACCAACTTCTTTTTATCAGTCCTTTAGTTCCCACATTTTTATTTTGAAAAATTTCAAAGTTATAGGAGAGTAGTAAGCATGAGTGCCTATATGACTACTGTTCACCTAGAATCACCAATTGTTCACCTAGAATCACCAATTGTTGTTTTTTGGTTTTGCCACACTTGCCTCTTGCTGTGTAGAGAACATGTTTATCCTTTTGTGGAAAGGTAACAGAATTCACTGGAGGCACGGTGACATTGACCCACTTGATATTTCTTTTTTTTTTTTTTTTTTACGCCAACGCAAGGCTTGAACTCATGACACTGAGACTGAGACCTGAGCTGAGATTGAGTTGAATGCTTAACTGACTGAGCCATCCAGGCACCCTTAAATATTTCTGAGTGCATCTTTTTTTTTAAAGATTGTATTTTTTTGTTAGAGAGAGAGAGCGCACACAAGCAGGGGGAGGGGCAAAGGCAGAGAGAGAAGCAAGTTCCTCACTGAACAAGGACTCTGATGCGGGGCTTGATCCCAGGACCCTAGAATCATGACCTAAGCTGAAGGCAGACGCTTAAACTGACAGAGCCCCCATGAGCCACCCTTGAGTTGCCCAAGTATATCTCTTAAAAACAAAACATTCTCCCACAGAACCACACCATGATCCTACTCTGGATATTTAACATCGAGACAATTTTTTTATTACTATTATTTTGTTATAACACGTGTCTAGATTTCTGCTTTAGAATACAGGGTACTGGGGTGATGGGCATTAAGAAGTTGTGATGAGCACTGGCTGTTACATAACTAATGAATCATTGAGCACTACAGCACAAGCTAACCCTGTACTATACGTTGGCTAACTGAACATAGTAATAAATACATAAATATTGATAGTTACAACTGAAAAAAAAAAGATAAAGGGTGTTCATTTCAAAACAGATACCCGTGTGTATTCTGGCCATGTTAAGGTGAGCTGACCTCTTTCGGGGCAAAACCAAACAGCTCCATCACTCAATACCAAGGATAAAAACCTCTATGACGTTAAGTATTACAACTGTATTTTCCTCAAAGTACAACTACAGCACAAGTCCCAGGGAAGAGCCTGACTTGGAACTCATGCACTTCGGGGACAACTCTGTAAATGTTTTCTTCCTCTTCTTCCCCTTCCTCCTCTTCCTCCTCTTCTTCTTCTTTTTTTCAAGACAGACACCAACGTTCAGGAAACGGAGCTGGCGTTCCTGGAGTCCACTGGCTGAGGAGAGGCTGGTGAAATGCAGGCAGAAATTCTAGCAATACCACCCGGCAGAGCCGCAAACCTGAACACCCACAATCTCTGGGGAGGGTAGTGGTGGTGAGGGTGTAACAGTCACTACGAAGCCAGCAGCAAACTGTTGCCAGGCCCCTATTTCAGTTCCAGGCTCATCTACCCAGAGGTGCCCATCCCTAGCTCACACTGGGGCTGTCTCGGGACCTTGTAAATGATACACGGCTGCCTTGGAGCCCACCTCGGGCCAGTTCAATAGGAGTCCCCGGGGGACATCAGTACTGACAGGCACCCCAGGGGATTCTACTAAGCATCCAGCACGGGGAGCCCAGGCCCCAGGGAGACGGGAGCTCAGGCACAGGCAGGTCACCACTGAGCATTTCCGACCCCTTCCAACAAGCGCGGAGTCGCCCATCTCAAGACAAAATGCTAGCTTGCATTTTTCTCTCCTTGCTGCTAATTTTCTCTCAAGCATTCACCCCGAGTGGCTGCCAGGCCGGGGCCATGCCTCAACGCGTTGGCCACACACCTTCCATCAGGCTGGAGACACGGTGGAATTCTCGCCGGGTGGTCGCAGCGGCATATGGCAGCCTTTTTGCACACAGAGGCACCCAAGAGGGCCGTTCACTCTGCTGGCGTGAATGCCTGAATCGTAGGGCTGGGGAACAGAATGAACCAAGAACTGACCGAGAACGCTGTGTGCTGGGCAGTGTGGGGCCAGAGGTAGCTTCCCCAGAGAAGTCCTTGGCCATGACGGGACGTCACGGGGCCAGGGAGCTCAGCCGCAGGAGAGACGGGTAGCTGACAAATGCACCAGGGTCCCTGATGAACAGTTGGATACCCCAGCAAAGACCAGTGTTTGTGCTGCTTCAAATGCCGAAAAATGAGAATACAGGACAGATGTGACTCTGTCCCTTCTTTCCCTTCTACCCGTCACCACGACTACACTGTCTTTTTTGAAACGGGCAAGTGATAACTTTGGCTCTGTCTCCAGGGCAGCAGAGTCCTACACCGTGCGAGAATTTACTGGGCTTCAACAATATGCCAGGAGATGAGTCAGACCCCAGAGGTGGGGACACCCCCAGGTCACTCTGTGAACACCTCACATCCTGTCCCCAGTGTGGCCACCCCAGGCACACAGAAAGGAACAGCGGGGCCAGGCCAGTAACCCTATCTGATTCCTGACATTGCGACCCCCTCCCACCCCCTCTGATCTCCCTTACATCCTGGGATTGAATGGCCCTATAAAAATGTCCAGCATGAAAGACAGATTCAAAAACCAAAGAAACATGATCCTGATGGCAGTCCTTGAACATCCTCGGTCTTTAGGCCCTTCCCCCCCAGGCCCCACCATACCCCACACCCCCCATCCCACCCCAACACCCGGCCAGGCAGAGAATTTATGGGCTGTAAGTCCTGTTTTTCTACATTGATGGAAATTGCTGGCAAACATTTCCACTGGGCCAAACTCCATCCAAAGAGTCAAATATCAAGGCACCCAGCTGAGCTCCCGGAGTCAGGGTTTATGAAGCCAATCAATGGGCCCCACGACTGTAAACCGTCTTATATTTACTATGACAGGACAGTATCTGAGTTCATAAAAAAATGATTTTTGCCTAAATTCAGTTGCCTGGAAGGCCTTAGCTTCTTTTTACAAGAAGACTGTGTATCAGGAGCAGATACAGAGCCTAAAGCACTAAGTCAGCCAGCTGCTGTTTGCTCATTTGTTTGGGGGAGAGGAGTCGAGTCAGACTTTAAAAGGGCCCTCAACAAGATCCCACTGATCCTCAAGGGTAGAGCTGAAAGTGGGAAGACATGTACCTGTTCTAGGCGTGCTGCAGAGCAAAGGGAAGGTGGTGGGGGGGAACTCATTCCCCAACCTTGCAGATCTTGCTTCCTCCAGGGATGTGTGGATCCCATTTGGAAAGGAAGAAAGGCAGTTTATGGACCTCTCAAACATGCCACCGGAACCCTGGGGCAGGTTAGAGACACAGTTGTCTTTTCAGGGTGGCAGGGGGACTGAAAGGGAGTAAAACCAAAACACAAAGTGAGCAGGGGGATGACAAGGGGGGCAAAGAATTCTCTGCTCTTTCAAGAACCTGAAGGATCTGAGTGTTGATCCACACCAACGTCATGATTCACTCCATCCCTATGCATCCTTAGAGGACCTTGTCAGCGGGACACAGAGCAACTGAGTTGGACTTTTTTGTAGGTCGTCTCGTAGTAGGAATCTGGGCAAACGAAGAATGTGTCAGAGTTGTCCTGCTATTCTGCTGATTCCTTTCACGGGTGGGAGGACATATAGCTTTTTTCATCTCAGTACCATCTTGACGGGTTGGAAATTCAGAAAGTTCTTCCCAGCTCTGATGATCTCTGCCTCCAGGAATCACTAAGTGGAGTCTAGAGGAAGCATCCCTCTCTCAAGACATATGTCTGTAATGCTAAAGACCACTCTTCTTTCTGGCTGTGGCCATTTGCCCCTGGAGAACATGGCTAGAGCTCCTTCCTTTCTTGAGTGTATGTTTGTGAACTTTTTAAATGTTTTTGATTAATGGTCAGAGGGCAATGTGAAAATCACAACATGGCAATTATTAGCGGGGAACCCACGGCTATAGTTTTTCTTAATTATCGTTGAAGGAATGGCTCAATCATCTTTTACGCAAAGAAACTTTTGGACCTGTCCCATTGACCAAAAAGCTGCCTTACCATTTCTCTGCAGGAAGCTAAAGAGTCTGGAATTGGTTTTAGGAAGTTTTTAATGTTAATCCAAGAAAAGCTGTTCTTCCATCAGCAACACTTCAGGACATGTGTTAATGCCTTTTTTTTTTCTATACACTGATTTTACTATGCCTGTGCACAAAAATATGTATTTTTATCCTTCAGTGTGGAAAACAAGAGAATTGGGAGGCATTGCCAAAGTTTGAAGAGAATAAGGATCTTCTCCAAAGACCTAGGTTCTTTTTGACAGAGACCTGTTTTTCTAAGGAAATCACCCAATCTGTAAATCTTTCAATGTTTGGGTTTAACCCATTTACATTTATTTTGGTAAATTATAGACCTGCACTGGTTTTTACCATCTTCTTTGATGCTTTCTATTTCCTACATCTGTTTCTTTGCTCCTTCCTTAACTTCTACTGGAACTATCAAGTTTATTTGTATTTTTTTCTATTGTCTCTCCAGGTTGCAACTCTTTAAATTCTTTCAGTGCTTACACGAAATGTTGTGTATGATGATGGACTTAAGAAAACTGAAAAGCTGGGCACCTGGGTGGCTCAGTGGGTTAAGCCTCTGCCTTCAGCTCAGGTCACGATCTCAGGGTCCTGGGATCAAGGCCCGCATTGGGCTCTCTGCTCAGCAGGGAGTCTGCTTCCTCCTCTCTCTCTGCCTGCCTCTCTGCGTAATTGTGATC
>PITA01011027.1:0-69085 GCA_004023965.1 Spilogale gracilis
TATATATTTATTTGTCAGAGAGAAACACAGCCAGAGAGGGAACACAAGCAGGGGGAGTGAGAGAGGGAGAAGCAGGCTTCCCGCTGAACAGGGAGCCCGATGTGGGGCTCGATCCCGGGTCTCCAGGATCATGACCTGAGCCGAAGGCAGTCGCTTAACCAACTGAGCCACCCAGGCGCCCCAAAAAACACATTCTATTTTAATATCTAAATGTACATGGCGACTGGTGGCCACTGGCCGCTGGATAAGCCAGCAAGCTGTGTGTATTGGTTAGGACCGTCGGCTCAGGAGTCAGACCCAGGTTTTGAGGCTGGCTTCCCCCTTTCTAACGGTGACCAGGCCAGATACTTACTGCCACTTTTCCTTGGCTTCCTCTTTTGCTGGGTACAATTGTGCCTGTTCATGGAGTAGCTCTGAGAATGAGGTGACAGAGTGGAGATAAAACACTTCACGCAGGGTCTGCCGGAAGGTAAACACTCAGTACCTGCTTATTGTGTTTGTTTTTCTCTAGAAGGCTCCTCATGACCCATGCCCACTTTCTAGATATTTCAGAAAGGCTGCTCCTAAGGTCCTTGTGCTGGTTGATTCCTTGTGCATGGTCTTTGTGCATGATTCCACATAAATTTGACTGGGAAGAGAGATGAAGGGAGGGGCAGAAGGAGAGCCAGAGACCATAAACCAGAACTTTGACTCCCTCTGGTCATCTTTGAGGAGGCAAAGACTGCTAGTTGCTCACTCAGTCTTCGGGTGACACTGTGACCAGCTAAAAGACCTGTTTCTCAGGCTGTCCTGCAGTTAAGGGTAATCAATAAGATATCAGCAGATATTAACTATGACTTTCAGGAAGTCTTTAGAAGCATCAGACAGTTTGTATGTGCCCTTTTGCCTTTTGTCGGTTCACCATTCCTCCTACTTCCTATCTGGAATGCAGACACGATGGCTGGAGCTCCAGCAGCCTTGAGGAGCTATCCTTGGGAATAAAAACCCTGAAGACTAAACATGGAAAAACACAAGCAGAAGAAGCCTGGGATCATGTACACTGTAAAACCACCACACCAGCTGGGGATCACTCATCTCCAGATTTCTCCCTTATATACAGGTAAACTTTGTTATCATGTTTATGCCATTATTCTTTATTTTCTTATATGTGGCAGAACCTAATATCGGCTGTGACTATTCTTGAGCAGGGATTACTTCTAGAAGTCTAGGTTTCTGTGGCATATATTTGATGAAAGAAAGAGCTTGAGATCAGTTCAGTCCTTGTTTCCTCATTCCGCCTGCAGGGGGAACCTAACCCTCTTACAACATTAGAAATCATCTATTCTGGCCAATCTTCATCATTATTATTTTTTTAATCATCAAGCCTGTTTGCTAATTTTTTCCTCCTATCAATCCTATGTCTCAAAATAAGCTCTCCTCCTCCGCCATCGATTCAGTCAAATTTGGCTTACTCATCATGACAAGCATTTAACAACCATAATGGACATTTGTCATGCGGGGGGCTGTCCAGCTGCTGGTCCTCTTTCTCTGTTTGGGGAATTCCCCTAACACAATAGAGCTTCTGAGGACCTGACATTTGCTGTCCCTGTCATGAGCTGGACATGTGCACAGAAAGTCGAACAGGAGCCAGCAGGATGGTCTGACCCGGGATTTTGCACCCAGAGTGAGGGGCCCAGGTCAGCAGCCATGGTTTGGGATTCATCCCTCGGGGCAGAAACCCCCCGTGCCCTAGAGAGCTGGTTCCAGCAGCTCAGGGTCTAGTGTCCAGGGGCGCCCCCGCCCCCCCGGGTACTGCCGTGGGGTGACCCTGGCTGAACACTCCATCACTCAGCTTTTCCTGCTAACTGCCCATTTCTAGAGCCTGGCTGGCCTTCCTGCTTTTCTCTTTCTTCTGGAGGCAGCTGACATGGTTCCAATGTGCTTGTTTTTTTGCCCAGGTCAATCAGACTTGGTTTCTAGGCTTTGCAACCAAGAATTCTGACCGACGGACACACTGAGCGATAGGATTTTCCCTGTGATACCACACAGAACTGCCATCATTCCAGCCAGACCCAGAGACACTTTTTATATTAGCTGGTGAGGCCTCAACCATATACTTTCTTTTGAGCTTTTAAAAACACTGAGTCTTATTTTGTCTTACTTCTCCATTTTTCCCACTAGTGAATCTTTGAGGACTGAGAACTCAAGCCTGGAAACCACAGATATCATTGTATTTCCTCGTTTTACAGATGACAAATGGAATCCCAAAGAACTTCTCAGTGAGGGTCACTAACCATTTGCTTGTGCACTTGGCTTGGTTCAAAGTCAGGACACGCTCTCTCGAGGAGCTCAAAGTCAGGCAGAAGGGAGGGCGATTCCAGTGCGTGCAGAATTCTCCCTTTCCAGGGAAGAGCTCTGGGAGAACCACGAAGACCTGGATATCATGGAAATGGGCAGGGGAAGATACACAGAAGAGATGTGTAAGTGAGAAAGGGAGGAATGTGACCCAAGTTTCGAGAACCCATATACGGTGGGTACAAGCAGGAACATGGCAAGGCAGCCCGAAGCACAGCAGACGCGAACCTCTCTGTTCTGGACTAGATGAGGAGGTGTGCCCAGGGAAAGGTGGGGTGCAGGAATGGGGAACCCTAGAAGACGTTTAGTAGAAAGCTTCCAAAGTCAGAGAGTGAAATCGATACATGCTTGTGTCCTGCTCGAAGAATGAGTGATCAGAAACATCTAGAGGAGCAAAGTAAACTTTTGAAAGATGGTTCAGTTTAAAAATGGATTCTTCACTTTAAGGAGAGGAAGACACATCTGTTTCCTAGGGTTCCAGGTCATTCACTTGGCTGATTTCTTTTCTACAACATTTTAAGGTGGAATGATTATCCCCATCCCACAGATTAGAAACCAAGACTCAGGTGGCCCATGCAGTCTACCAAGAGGACGGAGATGTCTGGCTCCAAACATGCCGTGTTTCCGGTCCTGCCCAGCCACCTCCCTCGGCGCTCCTTGAAACAACAGAGCACTCGAAATGCATCTGGAAGGCACTTCTCAACCGAAGAGACTCTATTTGCAAAGATTAGATTTGCACACAATTCTGAGAACACATCCATCTCGGAACGCATTATGCAACAACATAAGGGTAAATAGCATGGGTCTCATACAAAAAAAGAGGGAAATAATAGAGAGAGTGTGGTTAATTAATGCAGTAGAAACTGAAACACACAGGAGCTGAAACACACGCACTCGCGCAATATGATACAATAAGCGGCTTCATTAGGAAGACAATTTATGTGGTAGGAGAGATAATAGTAAGAGAGAGGGAAAACGTAAAAACAAATTAGTCTACTAGAAAACACCAATTTGAAAATATTTTACAATGATGGATTGGTAAGAAATCCCTCTGCAGTAAACAGCCACAGAACTCTTGCTTTTCAAGGTCTTAAAAAATAGGTCAGCTTCTCTGGGTTGGGCAGGTTTATGTGTGATTTTTCCTCTCCCTCTTCGGGGGAAGGGGCCAGCTGGGGATTTTCAAAGGCTCCCTTTAGTTTAGGAATCTAAGGTTCCACTCACGGGCCTTTCTGTGACTGTCACTTTTTAAAGCTGGTTAACTCGGGGTCTCTATTTTTTTCCCCTCTAAATTCCCCACAGGGCTTGAACTGAATCAGACCGCATTTGGAGTCTCGTGTCGCTTTCCGGGCACCACGTTTTAAAAGGGACGTTGACCTGCTCTGCCTCCAGAGAATGGCAAGACAGCTGGGTGGAGGTTGCTCAGAGATCAATTCTGACTCAATACGAGAAAAACCTATCTCCTGCTATCAGAGCCCCCTGACAATGGAGCCGGCTGCTTTTTGTGACAGTTTTGCTCCCAGGGATTGGAAACACTGAAGCAGGGGGTGTTTTAACAGCTGTCAAAGTTGCTTTAGAAGAGATTTTCTTTCTTTTTCTTCTTCTTCTTCTTTTTTTTTTTTTTAAACTAAGTTTCCTTTCAATTCCAACGCTGCATGATTGATTGATCCTGTAACTCTTCAGTATGATTTACCCAGTCAATAGCTCCTTTTTAGGTCTTGTCTTCATCATTAGCCTTTTCCCTTTCCACCAAAGGGAGGGGGGAAAGGCAGCTGGCGAAAGCCATGTAGAATGACGGTAACAGTTGCAACATCCAGGTCTTACTGTCCCCCCACTGGGGAGGCAGGGGGTGCAGTGGCCAGTGGAGAATCACAGTAGATGTCTGGAGCCCAGTCAGGGTGATGGGGACAGAACTAGGACCTCCAAATGCTCCCTGGGCAGGCCCACATGCAAGAACAAGGGCAGCCAGGCTGAGAGAGGCCCTGCATCCTCTCCAAGGGTCCCCATCTTGGTTAACGGCGCCTCTCCCCATCCAGATTCGTGACCCTCTCTGTACCCCGACCCCATCCCACTATATGCGGTCCATCACCATGTCCTGCCCATTTCTTACCCATCTTCACAACCTCTGTGCTCTCCAAGCCCCTTCCGCATCTGTCATTGGAACCCGCACTCAGGCCACACGGGCTCCCTCCAATGTGTTGATGCAAATCCGAGCCCCCCTCTCTCTCTAGTGCTCACACCACTGCGAGGATGGAGAACCGTGGCCTCAGCCCACCTGTCCAGGCACCCGTGTGCTTCTCCAGTTCTGTATGACTCCATGGCCCCATCCCAGCCCTTGCCCTCTCAACACACTCACACTGACCTTCTTTTTACCCATGAGTCCTCCCCTCCCCACATGGGGCCTTCGCCCCTGTTCTTGTCTCCGCCTTGGGTAAATGTTCTTCCGCCCTCAAGGCCCAGTAAAGTCTCATGGTTCTTCCCATCTCAGGTCAGTGGCGCTTCTTCCAGGAAGCCTCCCTTACCTTCCTGATCAGATCACGTTCCAGGGGGCACAGTGCCCACACTGCTCCTCCCTAAAGCTTCTCTCATTTACAGGCATCCCTCTGTTTTGTGATGATTTCCTCTCTGGGCTGTTGGGAGCCATGCCTGTGTGCTTGACCTGGAACCCCCTGAATGCATGGATGGATGGATGGACGGATGACCAGAGGCTGTGTGAGCTCCTCTGTCCTCCCAGTGGTTCTCAGAGCCTTCAGAACCACCTAGACACAGGAGCTGGCCACAGTGTGGCACTCCAGCCCCAAATCTCTGTCACTACCAAGTCAGAAGGTCTATTGCTAGGTTAAACCTTGTCCTCACATTCAGTTTCTTTGTAAGGCAAGTAAGGGAGGTGAGCGTGTCCCTAACACTTGAGTTTAGCCAACAGTTCAATCTAGTCTTAAAATTCTCCCTCTGGCGAGAAACATCTTACAAAAGAATACTAGGTCTCAGAGGATGGAGACACTGGAAAGATTTAGAAAGGAAAGGGAATGACTTCTGTACTGGATGCCACACACTGTCAGTGCCTCTCGTCCTTGGACATGGGGTTCTGCAGTCTGAAAGGTGCTCAAAATCCTAGTTATTCAGCAGAAGCCAGCCCAGGAAACTCTAGGAAGCCATCACTGGCCTCCCCTAGGAGAGTGGCTTCCTCATCCTCTGAGCTGTGGGGACACCTTGTCCGTACCACCATTATGACATCTAGTTCGTCATCTTGCCAAGCTCTACTGCTCTATGATGTTGCCCTTACTGGGCTGTGAGCTCTTTGAGAGATAGAGATAACTTTGAGAGATAACACCGTTATCCCCAGGGCCTGTCACCATACCTGGCTGTACCGGTCAGGACTTCCAGTAGTGAGTCCTACGAATCAACCTGATCTCCTCACGTGAGCAATAAAGGACGAGGCACTCCGGTTTGCTTAGCACGTTTCAGCCTCTCTGTAATTCCTCCAATTTCTTAAAAACATGGAAACCTTGTAGGTGAGCCCTTCACGGGGAATATGCCAATAGCTGTGCATTGACCCTGGAATGGTCAGCTCTGGAGGAGAGGGAGAGAGGGGGACGGGGAAGGATGGCAGGGAGAGCCAAGACCAGGTGAGCCCCCTGTGCTTTAGCTTGGGGCCACGCCCACAATTCCAAACTCACCATGGCCAAGGGGTGCCTAGCCCGGCTCTGTCCTTCCCACCCCGCTCTCCCCCCTCTCCTTTCTTTGCTCAGCTCTGTCAATTCATGAAACTCAGGAAAGGGGGCGACACGCTGGGCAGCCCCATGCAAGCGCAGGGCTGCATAGCTCCGTGAGCCCCACGCCCCAGCAGCAGGCGGCAGGAAGGTGTGCATGACGTTTCGGGAGCACAGGAGTAGACCCCTCCTCCCTGGCAGCATCCACCCCACTGTTTCCTCAAGTTGTCTTCACTTTGTAATCACTCCATTTCTTTTCTTTGTTTTCCTAGTTAAAGGCTAACAAAGAATGAATTGGGTATTTCAGCCGTTTGTGGTCATCATTAATTTCATGGTCCTCTGCATTTATTAAGTCTTATTTCCTCTCTATAATCTCCTTTCCCCTGATATTTGTAAAAGCACATCTTATTCTCCTTAATTGCTTTGGCTGGTGTGATCCAATTCTGATTTTTTTCGCCACTCTTATCTTTTCCTGGGAAGTTTTAACTGATGCGGCATATTCTTGTTTAATTCTCTTTCTTTTTCTCCGCAGACAGGAGAGTATTTCTTTCTCGGAGCTTTCCAGCAGTCTTTGGGGAAGTTGCACTGATTGCATTTTGCTTCTCCTTTAGAAGAAGTGCCGGGCTGGTCTTTAATTATGGGGGTGACGGTGGGACTCCCCCCTTGGCCACACGCTTCTTCCCTGAAAACCCTGCAGCTTTCTCTAGTCCTCCCTCCGCAGCCAAATAAAGTGCTCTTTGCCCCTCAATGGCAGGTAATTCTTCCCCTGGCTGTCTCCCTGCTGGAGCAGAAGGTTGTGCCTGGGGCAAGAAGGAAGAGGGAACCAGCGCAGGCAGACAGGCTCCCTATTAGCAGCTCCGGTACAAAGTCATGGTGAAAGCTAACAACTGAAATGATGCTCCATACCTCACCGGGTCATGGCCGAGGATAATTAAGTGCTCACCATCAATGACAGTGAAACTCCTCTCCTGGGCTGCCGAGAGTCAGATCTAAATGTCTACCTGTCTATCGTCCGCCTCTCCATCTCTGACCCTCAGGCATCACAATTAGAGCTTCTCTTGTGTATTTTGCTTATTCTTCTTGTTTACATCGCTTTCATTCTGCCTTGACTTGTAGTTAGCCATTTATGGGCCTCTCCCATCTCCCCTAACTCATGACCTCACCCCTTTGTATACATGGTCCCCATTTCTAGTAGCATCATTGTCTAAACTATTCCAGAAATATCTCCCGCCTCCTTTCCCCCTCAGCCTCCATCTGTTCACCGACGCGCATCATTGATGTGTACCCCTTTCCTTTTGCGCCGGATGCCCTTGTTAAATGGTCCCTGGCAGCAGTGGACCCTGGTGGTCAGCCCCACCCAGTCCCTTTCTCTCAATGATCACTCTTGGTTTCCTTTCCATTATCCCCCTGGTGCTGAAGGGAAGCCACAGCTACCCAGCACTCTGGGAACAGAGAATGTGGCTCAGGCCCCGCCAAAGTCAATGGAGCGCCATCCCTTGGCTATTCTCGCTGGTCCACGGAGTGTACATGACATTGTTCAGACCAATGAGCCAAGAGAGGGACACTCACTGAAGAATTCTGGAATGAAAAGCTTCCTTGCTCTTTTGAGAGAGGTTCCACAAGTGGGCCATGACGTGCTGGTGGCCATATTTACCACCATATGGAAGAGCCCACCTGAAAACGAAGACTATACAGAAGAAAGCAGAGCCAAGAGCTACAGAAAGACAGAGTCCTAATTTTGTTATTTGAGCTCACAGATCCAGCCATCCCTGAAATGCTTCTAGACCTTTATCATATACCTACGCTACATCCGACATGGAGGCAAATCCCACAGGCATGGCCTTTGGGATGAATCCCTAATGCAGCACCTTCTTGTGTGTCTACTAATGCTTTCCTGGTCCTCGGGCTCAGATCATCACCACAGCCTTTACAGGGCCTCCATTCCTACCCCTTATGTAGCCAGAGACCCTATTAAAATCCAAAGTCAGATAATACCACTGCTCTGCTCAAAACTGCCTAAAACTCTCCATTCAATCCCAAGATCCTTAGCTTGTCTCTCAGGACCTTCCTGACCTGCCTGTTCCCCTCTGACCTTATCTCTTACCACCCTCTCCCCAGCTCAACCCAGTCCATTTAACTCCTACCTCAGGGCCTTTGCACTTGCTGTCGGAAATGCTCTTCCTCAGATCACTGCATGATGTATCCCTTTCCTTCTGGGCTCTGCTCAGCTACTGCCTATTCAGTTAGGTCATCCCTGACCCTCTGCCTAAAATGGCACTTCTTCCTCATTCTGCATTCCCTGGTCTTGCTTTATTTTTCTTTATAATGCTTAGCACCTCCTGAAAATGTATATATTCACATGGCTATTATTACCTGTATGCATCCCATACAAAACCGGGGCCCATTTTGATGGAATTCTTAGAACAGCAACTAATGCCTTGCAGATACTCAAAAAAGGCTCATACTGTGACTGACTGAAAGGATGAATGAGCTAATCACTTCCCCGTTTTGAATTAAGTCTTTTCTTTTTTTAGGGAAAGTGCTCAATATTTCACCACTAAGTATGATGTTAGCTGTTTTTATGTAGACATATGTTTTCAATTCTCTAAGGTAAATGCCTAAGAGGGGAATTGCTAGAGCATATGGTAACTTTGCATCTAGCCCTTTAAAAAAAATTTTTATTGAGATATAATGGACATATGACATTATATTAGTTTCAGGCATATAACATAATGATTCAGTATTTACACATTGTGCAAAATGGTCAGCACCATAAGCCTGGTTACATCCATTGCTCTACATGGTTACGCAAGGTTTTGGTTTTTTTCTTGCGATGAGGATTTTGAAGATCTAGTCTTTGCATCTCTCAAATATGGAACACGGCATTTACTAACTACGGTCACCATGCTGTATACTACATTTCCATGTCTTATTTATCTTATCACTTATTTGACCCCCTTCAAATATTTTGAGTAAGGTATTTTCAGTTGGCTTTGTGCCCCTTGCAGACAAAGCATTCTAACACAGGGTTTAAATAGTATCTGCTTCAAAAGTGGACAGATAAATACCTTAGCTTTGGTCAGATTGTTATTACATCTCCTATAATAACAATTCCTGGCCCCTGATGGCCCCTTTTGAGTCCCAAGGTTCATATTGTGCTCAGCTTGGTTTTCGCCCAATAAACGGGGCAACTCTCGCCCTTGCCCTCAGGCAAAGTGGGGTTTGTAGGTGTTCAACAACAGAGTAGGGGCCAGATCTCAAACTTCCTGTTTCCTTGCATGTCTCAGTTTTACAGTTCTGTCCACAGATCTGCAACTTTGTAGCGCACACCCACCCACAGCCTTGGGAGAGTGCTATGAAATTCTGGGCCATGTGGTCTCTATTTATCTAACATTTCCAATTCCCTCTTCTCTGAAAGCCAATAAAACTGAATTTTTCCCACATGAGACTGTGGACTTTGGGGAAAAAGAAAAGCAAGCATATGGCTCTCAGGAAATCAAATCTGCCTTGTGAGATTTAAAAAAAAAAAAAAAAAAAACAACTCCCCCTGTAAGTCAGCGCGTGGCATCACATTCTTCGCAGTTGCCTTTGACATGTCGGGGACGAAGACAACAGACATGTTCTCCTGCCTTGAGTGGCCATAATACACAGCAAAATCTCTCTCTGCAATCCTCTTCTAGAGTGGTTTTCCCCTTCCCCAGCTATTCCCCCAGGATGACATTAGCTCCCTTTTTAATTCCTTTCCCCTCGCTACACACTCTGATGTTACTTGCCAATCCCCAGCGGACATGTGGAGACTTATTCAGTTTCACATGTAATAGATCAAACAGCAGGGGCTTCTCATTGGAAAACGCTTTCCAGGCTGCAAAAGGGCTGCAGCAAAGCACAAAGCTGCCAATATGGTTCAGAGTTGATTAATACACACTTGGCACACGTTGGCACCTGCCCGTGCCCTGGCCCTATGGGGAGGGAGGAGGAATTAGTTGTAAGTTTACAGACAAAACCCAAGTGGGGCGGAGGCCTTCTTTCCAGGAGCCTTCTGGAGACCACCTTTGTTATTGTTGTTGCTTAAAAAATTAATGTGTAATTGGTATCCAAAGAATGGTGCGTATTTAATGTATGCAATTTGTTGAGGTTGGACGTACACAAACACCCATGATACCATCCCCATGAGCAAGGGAACAGACTTCTCTAACACCTTCTAAAGTATTCTTTGGTTTTGGTCATAAGAACGCCTAACGCGATGGTCCAATAGCCATTCTAGAGAATGGTATGGAGTTTCCCAAAAAAATTAAAAATAGAATTACCATGCAATTCAGTAATCCCACTTCTGGGAATTTATGTGAAGGAAATGAAATCAGCGTCTTGAAGAGATACAGGCACCCCCTTGTCCGTCACAGCATTGCTTCCACTAGCCAGACATGGAAACAACCTTTCAGTCATTGATGAACGGTTGGTATACACCATGGAATATTACTCAGCCCTGAAAAGAAGGAAATCCTGCCATTTGTGATGGGACGGATGAAACTTGAGGATGTGATGCTAAGAGAAATAAACCCAACAAAGACAAATACCGCATAACCGTACTTCGATGTGGTTACGGGACTCCTGAGGCTGAGGCACAAAAAGCCAGGCAGGTGTGCCGGCTCCTCTTGTAATGCTGGCTCTCTGTTGGCCCCCTCCCTGGACACTCCTTCTCAGGAGTCCCCCCCACACACTGCGAGGAGCCCAGAGACCACGCAGGGTGCTACACAACACAGTCCGCCAGTGTAGGCATCGAGCCTACCAGAAAAGTCACCAGTGTCGCTCCAGGACACTGGGTCTCACTGGGAGGGCGGCAGATGTGGCAAGAGGAGGAAGAGCCATGCGCATAGTTCTACAAGCATGACACACGATGGTGGCTTCATTCCACTACGGTTGTGGTGGCCTGCTGTACATCATAGCCCCCCTCACCCCCGCCAGCCTCACCTCCCCTTCCACAGTTAAATCTAGAATACACTGCAGAGAAGCCTCCTTTCCCGTTGCTTTCAACTCTGCAGAAGGAACCAGACTGCAAGGAACGACAGCACTGAACAAAGCCCCCTGTGAATTCCCATCCGGCAGCCTGCCCACCCCTCCCTGTTCTCCCTACTTACTCCTCCCTGTCCCCTACTCGCACCAGGCGTGCGCCCCCCGCAGGATTTTGCCCACTCAAGGATTCCTCCCGCATGGCCCCAATCAACTGTCTCTCAGTTCCTTTCAGTCTTCACTCACAAACACCTCTGTGACTGTCCTCTCTCGAAGACCAAAGCCCCCGCCCGGACCCCACTCCCGTTTCTTACCTCATTTTCCTCCTGAGTCTTCACGGCCTAAATACTTCAATGTTCCTTGTCCAGTTGTTGATTATCTGTGCCCCCCTGGAGAGGGTGATCTCGGTGATCCCAGAGGGCCCCAGGGCCCGGGAGGGCCTGGCATAAGGACAGCAGCCAGTCAATAAATACTCATTGAATAAATACATGAATACTACAGAACAAAGTGTTGGTTTTGCTCTTATCCTTAGAAACAAACAAATAGGGGCGCCTGGGTGGCTCAGTGGGTTAAGCCTCTGCCTTCGGCTCAGGTCATGATCCCAGGGTCCTGGGATCGAGGCCCGCATCCGGCTCTCTGCTCAGCGGAGAGCCTGCTTCCTCCTCTCTCTCTCTGCCTGCCTCTCTGCCTACTTGTGATCTCTCTCTGTCAAATAAATAAATAAAATCAAAAAAAAAAAAGAAACGAATACATGCCTGTCAGTCTATAGTTCTTTTTTTTTTTTTAAATATTTTCTTTATTTATTTGACAGAGAGAAACACAGCTACACAAACAGGGGGAGCAAGAGAGGGAGAAGTAGGCTTCCCGCCGAGCAGGGAGCCCAATGCGGGGCTCAATCCCAGGTCTCTGGGATCATGACCTGAGCCAAAGGCAGATGCTTAATGACTGAGCCACCCAGGTTCCCACAGTTCGTAGTTCTTAAATGAGTAAGTGAAAGACAGAAGAATGGACAGCCTTTAGAAAATAGTATGGGTTTCCTTCTCTTCCACAACCTCTCATTGCAGCTGCCCTGCCTGCCTCTCTTTTCTGCCAAACCGAAGGGAACCCGTTCCCCTAGAGGCTCCTTGGTGTCTGAGCTGCCCACCTGCTGAGCTCTGTGCCTCCTTTCACTTGATGAAACTTGATGCTTGATGAACTTGCATCCTGCCATTCTCTCAAGGTCCAATTCGGGTATCCCCTCTCCCAGCTGGAATGCGTTTGATGGGAATTCCACCTGAACCAGTCTCTGGTGCTTCTCAAGGGTACCTGGCTTCCTGGGAGCCTGTCTCCTCCTTCCCCTGACTGAGGTCCTTGGGAGGAGGGGCTGCTTACGCTACCCCTTGCCCTTGGGCAGCCTCAGATCGGGTATGGGGAGCTGTGGGCTGCAGTGGAGGGAAGGAGTGGGAGAGGAGGTCAGGAGAACATCATGCTGAGACTCAGAATGGCCAGAGCAGTGGCAGAGCTAACTGACACAACCCTGGTGACAGTAGAAAGAACGCAGGTCTTGGAGTCAGAGACTGTGGGCTCATCCCTTGGATGGCTCTCCCCAGAAATTCACTTAGCTTCTCCAAGCTTTGATTTGTTCATCTACAAAAATGCTTACACTGCAAAGATATTTTTCAAAAATGACAGGATGTCATTTTTGAGGGGGGAAATGCGTATAACGTGAAAACACTATGCAAATATAAACTGTTGGCAAAGGCTAGGTGTGCCAACCATGGACAGAAATTAGCAAGGGTGCACTTCAGCTTCTGGCCAGACGGTGGCAGAAACAGGCAGGGACTTGGCCTCAAGGTCCTTGGAAATCAGCAGCCCTAGAAGCTGCCGGAAGCGGCTGGATTTACTGGGTTGCCCTGAGGGGATGGTTCTCTTTTCTGCAGCTGACCCTGAAGCAATTAGCCTCTCTCCTGGGGTGGGATCTCACCAAGGCTGAACCGAATCCCAGAAACCTGCCCTGGTTGGTCTCCCCGCGGGTTTCTCACGGCCACTCCCACCTTTGTGGCACGGTCCGTACCCTCCCAGGGGGCGCAGTGTAGCTTCCTCCCTGGTGACTTGATCGGGCCCTCACCACGCTTTTCCTCTAAGTTGAGCAGGCCGAGGGATGCCGCCTCCCGCGCCTCACCATTTGAGATGGGACCCAGGCGCACACTTTGAAGACCACACAGGTGGCAGGTGCGAAAACTTCCAAAGCAAACCTTACCCACGGGTCTTCCAACTGGAATTCCGTCACACCAGCTCTTCATTCACCTTCTCGGTTCAGTTGTTCCTACAACCAGCATTTATCGCGCCCTCGCAGTTTCTTGGAACGCGGGCCTGAGCTTCCTGCCCCTTAAGCCGCTGGGAGTCCTACCCCCACCGCCGGGCCCAGCTCCACGCTCCTCCCCGCCAGCTTCGGGCTGGCCTCAGTCTATTGTCTCTCCTCCTCCTTGTGTCCTGGGCTCGTGTTCCCAGCCTAGCAGCCTCAGCTCCTTAGATCACAAGCTCCCAGGTCCTGCTGGCCTTCTAGCTAAACGACCCGGAGGAAGAAATAGGCGAAGGAGAGTTACAAAAGTCAAAAGCAAAAGAGGCAAGTAATCCAGGCCTAAGAAACCTCATCAAGTTTCCTGGTTCCTGCTGGTCTAAAAATTCCTGACTTGCTTGCTGGAGAGTTTTCGGAGGCCCTGAGAGCCTCAAGCTTTTCCTGGCTTATTTCTGAAGGTGAAGCTTCTTGAGCTTGTCCCCTGGCTTCTTCCCTTAAATAGGCCCCTCTGTGAGGAACGTGGTGGAAACAGGAAAGAAAGCTGCTGTTTTTTGAGGGTCTCTTTGGGGCCAGGCACTGCCCTGGAGGTCGAACAGCTCACCTCCTTTGACTCTCGAAATGAGCTGGAGAAGGAAGCCCTTGTCCTCTTTTCCAAATGTGGAAACTGAGGCTCAGCGACAAGGGCCGCATGCTTGGATCCGTGTGTCTGGTAGGTGGTAGACTGAGTCGGCATGGCTCACAGGGCACTTATCTGCAATCACGTGATTTCCAGGGTTGGCCACCGACCTGTACCCCTGGTCTCGGAAGCCTTTACTCCCTGGGGGACTTCCAGGCTGGTGACGTTCATCTCAGGAACCCAGACAGAAACAGAAACTGTTTCCGTGGGCTGATTCTGTCCTCCCTGCTGTGTGGGCGGGAGACACAAAAGATAAGAAAATTCATTTTTCACCGTGAAGGAGGTAATACCTAGCAGAGGAGGAGGCTCTCAGAAACGGGGTCCCCCACCATGAATATTCCTCAGGGGCCGCCTTTTCGAGAACACCCAACTCAGGGCCTGTGTTCCTGGCGCTGACACTGTTCGGATGTGGCTGTCCGGATCCCGCCCAGATGACATGGGCAAGTCCAGGCTGCCAACAGACTTGGGGTGTGGCCTTTTGGATCACCCCTGAGCGCATGGCATCCTTGGGTTTTAGTTGCAAATGCTACATGCAGCCTCCTTTCTCATGCTTCTCATCTGAGCTTGCAGAAAAGTGTGAAGAGGGGCCAGTGGGAAGCCCTGGAGGAGGTCTCAGGCAGGACCAAACTTAGTGATTCCTAAGTCAAGGCAACCCTGAGGTCTCAATAGGCAGCAGACAGTGTCCCAGGGGCTGGGGATTCGGCTATTGACCTGGGCCTCGCTCCACCAAAATATGGAGGCCAGATCCCTCCCTGAGTTTCCTTCTGCTCCAAAATTTGACAGCTGGTGACATTCAGCTGGGTGTGAACTGTCACAGAGTCACCGCAGCCTGGATCTCGCTGGTGACCCCGAGTGAGGGCTGTGCGGGTCAGGGCTGGAGGCATGTCACTGGTCAGGGATAGGAGTTGGCCCTAAAGCAGCCTCTGAGAATGTTTTCTTCTTCCTCCTCCTGCCCCACTTCTTACTGTCTTCCCTTTAGTCCATTTCCTTGGGAGTATTAGTTGGGTAAGAAAAAGAGTCCATGAGTTCAGAACAAGAGAAAGTGCAGACATCAGCGAGGATGGTGAAGGAGAGATTGGGATGAGTCATCAGCCAGGCTTTCCCAGAACCTTTCACTCGAAGACAGGGACTGCGCGTACCCACAGTGCTGGAACTCTTACCTAAGTGGGAGTTCCACTGAGAATCAAAGCAAAAAGCAATTTCCGTTGAAAAGCAGTTATCTGTTCAAGTTAGAAATATTAGAAGCTCAACAACAACCAAGTCCAACAGAACAATAGCTATGATCCCCCCATGCAGGGACCAACCCCTGGAGGCTAGCCTTCCAAAACACAAACCCAACACGCTTTTTTGAGAAGCAGAAATGGGATCGTATTGTTTAACGGAAACTTTTCCCCCCATATTCAGTTTGTCCACATCATGATTTACTTAACCAATTTCCTCTTTTTGCACACTTAAATCGCTTCCACTTTTGACTTGTAAAAACTATTACAGTGCAAACTCATAGGCAAGTCGTGTGAGTCCTTCCTTATCTCCAGAGGATAAAATCATTGTTGTGGACTTATCTGGTCAAAATATCAATATTTTCGATGCTTCTGATTCACAATGGCAAATTTTCAACCAGAAATTCTATACCCATCTGCATTTCTTCTGGCCATCCACAAGGGGGTCTGTTTTTACCGTCACCAACACTGTACCTTTCAATTTTTTTAAATGAAAGATGAAAATCTAAAACATCCTTTTTTTTGTTTATTACAAAATTGACTACTTTTTCATGGCCTGATTGTTTACTTGTATTTCTTCTTTTGTGAACTGTCCCTTTTACAAACTTTTTTTTAACATCAAGGGGTCTGTCTTTTCTTTCCACATTTACACAAAAGATTTAATTTAATTAACCTCTGTCATATATCTTGCAATTCACTTGCCCCTTTTAGTCCTTTGTCTTTTAATGTTTCTTATGGTTTTTTAAGAAGATTTTATTTATTTATTTGACAGAGAGAAACGCAGCTAGAGAGGGAACACAAGCAGGGGGAGTGAGAGAGAGAGAGAAGCAGGCTTCCTGCAGAGCAGGGAGCCCGATGTGGGGCTCGATCCTGGGACTCTGGGATCATGACTGAGCCGAAGTAACGACTGAGCCACTCAGGTGCCCCTCTTATGGGTTTTTATGTACAAAAGTTTTAAATTTTACATAGATCCATCAATCCCTTCCTTTTTCACAGTGCTTGCCCTTGAAGCCATGCTCATTACCCAGAATTAATGAGATGGGAGAGAAAATTATTGTTTCAAAAAGAAGAACAGAAAGCCACTCACTATCCATTTGCTCCATGGAAGCATAGGAAAAATGATCAGAAAAGTGGGAGGAAGGAGGGGAGGGAACTGCCTTTAAAAGCTGAGGCAAATTACACAATGGCCACCACCATGTGTCCAAACCAGACCTGCCTGCAGTTGGACAGCTAGCTAGTGGCTGGGCCAATTGCAAAGGGAAGCTAGATGCTAATGGTTTCTCAGACCCTGCATACCCTTACATATTTTTTATATTTTATTTATTTGACAGAGAGAGAGAGCGCACAAGCAAGCAGAACAGCAGGCAGAGAGAGAGGGAGAAGCAAACTCCCTACTGAGTAAGGAGCCCAATGTGGGACTCGATCCCAGCAACTCGGGATCATTACCTGAGATAAAGGCAGATGCCTAACCGACTGAGCCACCCAGGCGCCCCAACCCTACATATGCTTTTGAAAACAATGCATGTCTGAAGTATCCTTTATATAAAGATAAATAAATAACTTTTCATTACAAAAATAATGTGTTCATTACCAGAATTTCTGTCTTCACAGAAGATGATAAAGTAAAAAGTGCAAATTTCGAATCAGCCTCCTAAAAATCTAAGTTTTGAAAGAGGAGCACTGTTAAAAGTTCAGCATGAGGGGTGCCTAGGTGGCTCAGTTGGTTAAGCGACTGCCTTCAGCTCAGGTCATGATCCCAGAGACCTGGGATCGAGCCCCGCATCGGGCTCCCTGGTCGGCGGGAAACCTGCTTCTCCCTCTCTCACTCCCCCTGCCTGTGTTCCCGCTCTAGCTGTGTTTCTCTCTGTCAAAATAACTAACTAACTAAATAAATAAATAAATAAAAGTTCAGCATGAATCCTTCCAGACTTTTTTCCATGTATGCACTAACCATATAAGGTGATGTGATACAGTATAATTGTCACTTTTTGGTCTTCTTTAGTCTATTTTAACCATAATAAAGTATTTCATAATATGTATCTACCATCATTTTAGTTGTTTGCAATTTTCTGTTACAAAAAAAGTGTTAACAATAGATGTCCTTGAACAGAATTTTTGCACATTTATGTAAATATCTGTGTAGGATGGATTTCTCAAAATTACAGGGAAAAAATACATATTTTGAAGTTTGGCAGAAATTGCCAAATTTCATCCCCCATGAAGTGTGGATTTTTACTTCCTTCAGTCTTGCATGAAGGTGCATGTTTCTCCTTATATTCTTGTCAATAATGTGAATTATTATCTTTTCAAATCTTGCCAATCTGGTGATACTAATGTTTTTTCATGGCTTTATTAGATGGCCTCTCATAAGTTTATTGATATTTCTTCTATTAAGTATTTCTTCTATAAGCTGTTTGTCTTTGTGTCTTTGCCCATTTAAAAAACTGAGTTTTCTTTTTTCTTATTAATAAGAATAATTTATTCTTGGATATTAATCATTATTCATATATACTGCAAATATTTTCCATCATGTCTTTTCGTTTTGTCCATTTCTTTGCCTATAAATAAATGTCACATTTTTATGTGGCCAATTGTGTCCATTTTCTGTTTATTTCTTTTGGATCACGTAGCATGTGTAGGTAGGCCTTCCATACTCAAAAATATCAACATATATTTCTGTGTGTATTTTTTAGCACTATTCCAACACTTAAGAATCTAACACAACTATAGCTTTTTTTTGCAGGTGAGATGCATTAGGAATTTGCCACACAATCACGAAGTAAATATTCTATGTAGGTTTCCCTTTACCCAGGTGTTGAGAGCCATTGCTTTGACTTAATTTCATTTTCATTTCCTGGGCAACTTTCTGAGAGATAATACCCATATTTGTGCCTACATTAAAAAAAAAAAAGAAAGCAAATTTTAAAGAATTTTACTCACTCTATTCCAAGGAAGCACAAAACTGGGCATTTACTTTGGAAATCTGTCATTGGGTGTCCCTTTTTGCCGTGGCTGGCTCTCTCAGTGCATTTTTTTTTTTTTTTTTTACCAGAGTGCATCCAATCCCTCACTTTTTTTCCCTCCCTGAATCACAGATTTCTTCCCTCTCTCCCTCTGTGTCTGCTCTCACTTCCCCTTTCCTCTTTATCTCTTCCTTTCCTTAACCATCTGTGGTATTAACTGTCACAAATACTGTGAATGATTCGTTGTGGTCATTTGATAGTATTCCACAGACTCTATGCATTTTTGTTTGTCTAGAAACAAGTTTTCATTTACCTGAGTTTCAGCAGAATTGTAACATGTGTGCTGAACGGGAGAGCTGGAGATTTCAAGTATTTACAGCTGAGACTCAATTTATATGTCCTTTTAATGACAAAGAATTTTAGAACCTAAAAAACACCTGTTGAGGAAGAGGAAAAATCTATTTTCATAATTCTTTCACGTGTATACATTCTCCAATACTTGTACTCATGGGATAAACATTTGTATGCTGCTATTCACTTATGAACATTTACCTATATTTCTACATGGTCTTGTTAGAGGCATTATAGTGGAATGGATAGAAGCAGGCTGGATGGTTGAAACTGGCTCCTTGTTAACTGACGGGGGATCCTGAGTCATTTACTTAGCCTCTTGGTTCCTTTCCTCTTTGATGGGGTAATAAAACCCACCCAAGGTCGTTGTGAGGGTTAAAATGTAGTAAGAAGACACCCACGCAGGATAAACACACCTGCCTTGGTAAAGGAGCCCACCAGCAGGGTTGTTTTGCAGAGTCTGTGTGTGTCTGCATGTTTTATGCTAACTGTAAAAGAAGTAAAAAAGAGGCACGTGGTTCAGCTCTCAGAGGGTGGAGTCCACTGGTCCTACTTCAGTTCCTTTTGTAGGAAGAGCTGAGAATCATAACAAGGAAACTAACCCCAAAGATGAACCTCGCATGTCAAGTCTTAGCCAGCTCCCTTCTGATTTGCATCGTTTCTACGGAAGGTAAGTAGGTGTGGTTCTCCTTTGGAGACCCTAAAGGGAACATGAGAGTCAAAGAAGCTATAGCCCAACTTTCTCTGGCTGTGTTAAGACCTCAGGAACTGTCTTGCTTTTTATAGGTGCAGCCCCTAAAAGCAAGGAGATCTGGGGTACCATGGGTCATGACATCGACCTGAACATTCCTGATTTTCGAATAAATGATGATATAGATCATATAGAGTGGCACAAAGGAAAAGAAAAACACAGGGTTGCACAACTCAAAAGCGGCAAGTTTAAAGAGATACATGGAAGATACAATATATCAAAAAACGGAGCTCTGAAAATTAAACATCTGAAGTTAGAGGATAGCGGTACCTACAGTGTGGTTATTTATACTAGAAGTGGAAAGAACTTCTTGGAGGAAACATTTAACTTGATGATTCAAGGTAAGTCTTTGTTCCCTAAATTCCTGTCTCTGACTGGGTGCTATTCAGCAAGTTGGGGACTAGCATGTATGGAATGGCCCCAGCCTGACCTTGGCCTTGGGGGAACCCTGAAGGAGATCTAATGCCTCTCTCCCACGTCAGCAAAGGCTCCGTCCTGTGGAAGAGATGGAGTCTCCATGTGGGGAAATACACTCTCTTCTGTGGTTATGGGGTTGTGGAGCTGCGTGTAGGTGGCATTAATCAGGAGGAGAGAAACAGGTGGGCAGGAGGGAAAAGTGGTCGTTTTGGGTGGACGATGGAGGAGCAAGCTGGGTGTGCGACAGACTGACTGGAGAGCAGTAGGTCTTCCAACCACAGAGACATTTCAGGCCAGGATGCCCTGGAAGAGTTTTTATATAGCAGGAAAGGGCTGGAAGTGATGAATGTAAAGATGAACAGCCCTTGGTTCAGATCAGCTCAACACTGGCGTGATCAAGAGGGGAAGATAATTTTTGCTCTCACTATAGAAAATACACCAGGTGTGGCCATATGCGTGTGATACCCTGGGAGGGTTGGAGTGCGTCCTGAAGGCAAGCCAGTGGTCTGCGGCCGCAGTTTGAGGAAGGTGGATGGGGGTGGGGCACTGCTCCAGGATTTCGAACTCAGGTTGCTTGTTAGAGTCAACGGAGATGCTAGGAAAAGTTACCAGGGCCAAGGTCCCAGCCCAGACCAATCAAATCAGGATTTCCCAGCGTGGGTCCTGGGCATCAGTAGGTGCTAAAGCTCCCCAGCTGACCCTAATGGGCAGCCAGAACTGAGAGCCCCCGAAGTCGATAAGGGGTGACTGTAACATGAGAAAGTATGAGTATGCGTAGGGTCCTGGGTGCAGAAAGGATGGGCAAGATGGCTTGGGTGCTGGAGACTAGGAAGAGAAAGTGAGATGGAAACGACATTGAAGTTGAAAGTCGGGGGACGCTTGGCAGGGGGTGATAAGAAGTGAGAAGGGGAAGAGGCACTGGGCTTGGAGAGGAAGACCGGAATGCCTGCATGAGCTCAAGCCAGAGACTCAGCAGGCAAAGAAACCAGTGTTTCTGTGCTTCACACAGGAAACGTGCTAGAACTGGGGCCCCTTCCCCCTTCCTAGGATCACCCTCCAGCCCTGCTCTCAGCACGTGGGCCTGGCAGCAGCCCCCACGCCAGCGATCCCTAATATGCCAGCGTCACGGGCAAATGACAACTCTCCATACCCTAGTCGCCTGCAACCTTGAATGGAGAGCACATTCCAAAATGGGGCAAGACTGAGAATGGAGCTGGAGGGGGCCTCCACTCACAGGCTCTGGGAATGCAGATCTCCTGCCCCCTGTCCCTGTGAGGTCAAGGGTTCCCTTCTGAACGCAAGCCTCGTGTTTATATCTTGTTGATAAGTGCTTGCCAGCTCAGTTTCAGGTGCTTTGCTCCATGATCTTATTTAAGGTTCCCGACAGTCCCCAGAGCTAGTTGTTATTATCCTCTTATCACCTATAGGGACACAGAAGTGACTTCTCCAAAGTCTCACAGCTTGACAGGAGCAGAGTCAGGGTGCAAATCCAGGGCTTGTCTTAACAAGGATGGTGACATCCCCCCTCCCCGAACAGTTTTATTGAGATAGAATTCACATTCCAGAAGTTCACCCACTTAACATGTACAATTCAACATCTTCTGATATATTCACAGAGTTGTGCAACTAACACACAACTGACTTTGGAACATTTTCGTTCCCCCCATAATAAACCCCACATTCCTTGGCCAAAAGACAGAGATCTTTCTGTGACACAATGGCTTCCTGTGTGTGTGTGTGCGCACGCTAGTGTCACACAGCATTTTAATTCAGTGTGTGGTCTGGTCCCCATTACTTGCCACATGTCTGCTCCGAGTCTGCTCTTTGTAATAATAGCTCCATGGGATATTCAATGAGTTAGTGAAGCAAAGATGCCCTGTAGCACCTAGGACCCAATACCCACTGTGCAGTGCTAATGCCCTCCCCCATCCCTGTTTCTTCGTGCTTCTTGTTCAGTCTCTGTATCCGTATCTCCTTAATGAGGAGGTTGCTGCCCCTGGCCCAAGAGGCATTGGAAACCCTCTTAAACGCAGGTGTTAGGGGAGAATGAATAAATCCTAGCAACCTAGAACTCAGGAGTTCCCATCTAAGTGGTGTGCTCCCACTTGGTCGCCATGCCTCTTCTGGGAAGCTACCTTACAGAGAGGGCGTGTCCAAAGGCATGACTTCAAGAGCCTGTTCATCGCTGTGTGGTTTATATTAGTGAAATGCTGGGGAGGATTGCCAAGTCCCCAGCAGTCATAAATTTATTCATTAAATTAAGAATACATCATTTAAAAAAGTGGTAGAGATGAATATTTATCGATGTTCATAAAGGAAAGAATTTCATAATAGATCTCAGTAAGGAGGAAGAAGGTAGACTACAAAATTGTATGATCTAGTTTTAGTTTTTAAAACATTTATATGGCTATTATGTACAAAAATCCATCTGCTAAGGACATATATAAAAATATTAATAATTATTGGAGCTGGGTAGTAGAATTTCATGGGATTTTTAAAAGATTTTTTTATTTGAGAGAAGGAGAGAGAGCACATGAATAGGGGGAGGGGCAGAGAGAGAAGCAAACTCGCTGCTAAGCAGGGAATCCAGTGTGGGGCTCCATCCCAGAACACTGAGATCATGACCTGAGCACAAGGCAGACACACTTAACCGACTGAACCACCCAGGTGCCCCTTGCATGTGATTTTTCCTCTTGAAACTTTTGCTGCATCTGATCAATTTTTACAATGATTGGATGTCACTGTTATAACTAGAAAAAAAGATTCCATTTTGCAGAGGCAAGTAAACACCTTGATTTGACCCCAGACTCTATACTGACTGCCTTGTAGAGCCTCCATCTTCTTCATTCTGGGTCACACAGAATCTTGGGATGGGAAGAAAAGTCAATTTCCGCATACAGATTTATAATAAGGCAGAAATGAAATCTGATGGGAAAGTTCATGGAGAAGATACGTTGTCTAGAAGGCAAGGAGGAAGGGAGTCATTGAAAAAAAAGTCATCTGGCTACATAATGAATGGAGATAAAGGTGGCAAGCCCGGGGAAAGAGAGTAAGGATGAGACCAAGAACAGAAGAGAAGAAAAAGGAGGTCACACTAGCTAAGAAGTGATGGAGTTAGGATTTGGATCAGCCCCATTTGAAGCCAAGGTCTTTGATACTCATGCCACAGTCTTGGCATATTATGGTGTCAAAAGAAGAGAAGCAGGGAGTTTATGATTATGAACCTAACAGTGGCCACCTGTAACATCAGTACCTAACTATTTGCCAGGGCTCTGTCACATGTTGTCCCTGATATGACATGTGGGGCATGTCTTCCTTATTCGTCTCTTACAGATGAGGTCCTCTGAGGCACAGTAAGGAGCTGAGCAGCTTTGGGTCGAGAGAGGGGCTGGTGCCCAGTCACCTCACAGCTTGAGCTGCACACCCAGCCCTCTGCTCCCAGGACCTGGTGGATGGGTGGGGGAGGGGTTTGTTTGGGACCAAGGTCCCAGGTCACACAGAGAACGATGCCTCCAGCTGGGTTCCTGGCTGCTTTGGAGCATTGCCCTCTATCAGGCTTGTGGGGATTGGGACATGTTAACCATCCTCCCCATGCTACTGAATTGGACTTGGAAGAGTCCCCTGGTCTGTCATTTATTAGTGGATGCCACCATTAGCCCACCATTTAACCTCAGATCTTGGGTATATCCTCTGTAAATGGCAAGAAAACAGCAACCTCTTCTGTTTGTTAGGATTAATGATATCATGTACATGAAAACATTTTAAGTATGAAATAGCCCATAAACACTTGCTCTCTCTCTATATATATATTATTCATGTAATGTAGCTGTGAACTTCACCAAAAAAAAAAAAATGTGTGCTGAATGTGCTGTATCAAAAAAGAAAATAAAAAGATTTTCAAAAATAGCAAGTGGTCTTGGAAACTGTTCCCTGGTCCCAAACTAACTCCATTCCCCCTCTATTAATAAGTATGTCTATTAAAATTGAAAAATTGGCTAATAATAATTGGATCCTTTTTTTCCCCCACCCAGAGGAGGTTTCTGAACCTGTGATGTCCTGGAGTTGTATCAACAGGAAACTGACCTGTGAGATAAAGAGTGGCACTGATCCCAAATTAACGCTGCATCTAGATGATACAGTATTAGAGAACGCTACAGCCAGAACTATTTCTCGGAAGATTACCACAGACAGGTGGACCACCAAACGGAGTATGTTATTCAACTGCACGGCCAAGAACAAAGTCAGTAAGCAAAGCAGAGGGATGGCCATCAATTGTTCAGGTGCGTGGCAAGCCCTGGTCAGACATTCCGAGCTCGCTCCGCAAACATAGCCTGCCGGGCCCAGGGCAGAGACCCACTCCAGCGCCCGGGTCCCCAGGGCTGGAAGAAAGCCTTGGCTCAGGGTGAGAACTGAAAACACACCTCTTCCTCCTAGAAACCTCCAAGGGAGGCCTTGGGGGAGACAGAAGGTGGTCCTCTATGGTCACCCATCGTGGGCGTCCTTCTATGGAGCACATTGTCACCTTGGGCAATTACAAAGATCCTCTCCTGGGAGAAAGAATTGCCAAAGTGAAGAGATAGAAGGAGCTGTAGAGGTTATCTTATGCAAACCCCCACTTCCCAGAGAGGTCAGCTGATTTGCCTGAGGTCCCTCCTCTAGTCAGTGACCAGGATTGTGACTCCCAGGGTAACGATGGAGAAGGAAGCAAAAAAGATTGCTTTCTGGGAGGGAGATGGGCAGTACCTCCTCTCAGGAGCCAAAGTAGAAATCCAGATGTGAGGGGCATGGAGAGAGGATGAGCCAAGGCCAGGGAGGACAGTGGACACGGTGAGGAGATGCTCTTCCTGACATAGAGCTGACAGCCTTTCGCCAGGAAGTCCTGAAACCCCAGGAGTGTAAGCTCTTCCCCCAGAATCCCTGTTTGACATGAGTCCTGGAAGTGATGTTTGAGAGGCAGAGCTTTGGGAACCAGAGGCCTGAGCTTCTAGTTCGCGTCTGTCCAAATTCAGCAGAATTACCCTGTCAGAGATTCTTCCCCTCCTGGTCCACAAGGAGAACGAACCCCATGATCCCTCAGTTTCCTCGTCTGGCACTCTGTCTGCTTAACCCTTCTGAAGGGAGACTGAACACAGAAAAGCAGTTCCTCGGCCAGAGGCCCTGAGATTCCACAGGGACTGGGGCTGGAGAGTCACCTCAGGAAACAGCCCCGGGGCTGCTATGAAGTCAGACGTGAGGCTTTCTTATATAGGCCTTGAAGGAGTTATCTGCCACTGCACAACAAATTATCTTTGCTGGTGCCTTGAAACCCCAGACACTCGCCCGCAGTTTCTCTGAGTCATGAGTCTGGGGGTGTCTTACCTGCGGGGTAGCGGCTCTTACATGCGGCTGTGGTCAGGTGGGCCGGTCCGGGCTGTGCTGGGGGAGGACCCACATCAGGGCTCGCTCACGGGGACTGTTGGGCCGCAGCACAATATGGCTACTAGCTGTCCTCGGGGCAGGCTAAGAGAGAGCCTGAGGGAGTCCCCCGGGGCAACTGCCAAGGTCTATTCATAACTTAGTCTCAGTGGCACCAGCCCATTTCTTCTGCCATATTCTGTTCTTGAGGAGCGACTCAGGAATCCCAGCCCACACGCATAGGACGGGGTCGCACAAAGACGACACTACCCGGGGGCTGGGGGCTTGGGGGGCATGTCTTAGAGACTGCCAACCATCCCCCCGTGTCAGTCCATCAGCCATGACTCCACAGCCCCCCAACATGAAGGTGCAGTGAGCGAAGCTGCCCTTCCTTGACTTCCTGGCCTTTTTCTCCCCTTTCCGGGAAGGACAGACTTCTACTAAAAATCACTGTTTATCTGAAATTCAAATGTAACTGCATTTCCTGTGGTTAATTTGGCAACCCTGTTCACAATTATTCTAAGCAGATCCCACCAGTATACAAGTGTGTGTACAGGGGGGATGGAGGGAGTCGGGAAGGGCCTCGGGAGAAGCCAGGATTCAACGGTAGAACTTTCACGTCCCTTGCTCTGCAGTTCAGGTGTGGAAAAGGGCACTGAAGAGATGGGAAGGATGTCCCAGGGTGGGCAGTGTGGGGAGGGAGGCGCGGGGGAGGGGCAAGAGCTTTTGAAGACCCTTAAGGGGATCACCTTCAAGGTCCAAGCCAGAGAGGAGCCAGGAAAAGACTATTCATTTGGCTCAGCAAAAGCAAGCCATGTTCTTGAAACCAACATACTGAGGGAGGAGCAGGTTTGGATAAGAAAGACTGCCTCACATGAACTCCTGGGGGTGTCATCACCAAGAGGGCAAGCCGGAAACCGTACGCTTGGATTTAGAGATGGTGAGGATGTGGTTTTGCATGACGGACGGAGTCCCAGCTCCCTCTGAGACCAGCTGGAGCGTTCCCTGCCCAGGCACCTGTGAGGGCCTTGCTGGACAGACCTGTGACTGGACGATGTGAGGCGCGCCTCCATTTCATGGGCGCCCCAGGCTACCCCGTGTGAGGACTCAGAGAAGCTGAGTGGAGGCTTCATGGCTGAGCCTGTGCTGCCTGACCTATTCCCACCGGGTGAGACCTGGGGAGGTCAGTCGGAGCGAGGCCTGCCCCCCAGTGCCAGCCCGCGGAGCCTTCAAGAACCCCAGTGCTTTCTTGGTTCCATGCAGTGTTCCGATGGAAGTACCGCGGTCCGCCGAGCAGGGAGGTTGTGAGACGGGCAGGTCAAGCGTGGGATAGAGAGGAAAGAAAGTGAGAGTTAACAGGCTGTTGCTGTCAGAAAATCTGTTCAGTTTGGTTTCCGGGCCTCTGGCTTACTCCCAGGGCTCATCCCGGCTTCATGTGGATCAGGGTCCTCCGAGGGATGTTCAGTTGGAAAAGGGTTTTCTTGTGATGCTGGCTGAGTTCCAGTTTGTCCTGCAGATGCACGAGTCTGCTGACACCCGGGCCTACCTGCGGCCTCTCTAACGGCCCTGGCCTCACCAAGGGCAGGCGGCCCAGTCCCTCTCCCTGGGACACAACTCCCAGAAACGCCCGTGCACGGAGCTCTGCTGACAGCCAGACCTCGCCTCTCTGTGTGTTTTACAGTTTACAAAGCACTTTCACATCCATTATCTGATTGGCCTCCAACAGCCACCCTGTGATGCAAGTTTCATTATCTCCCTTTTATGCCAAATAGAACAGGTTCAGAGAGGTGGAGTGGCTTGCCAAAGGTCACAGAGCTCTTGCCTAGGAGAAGCAATGTCTTCAAACCCATTTCTCTGAACACTGAGTGGTTGTCCTCATTGTGGTGCAGTGACCAAAGGTCTGTGATTGTCTCTGGGACATGCTCCTTGACGGGGGGTGGGGTGGGGGGTGGAGGGTGATGGACAATGCCCAGCACGTGAAGGATTTGGCATTTCTAGTACAGAGCAGCAGCCTCCCCAAGATCTGTCTGGGGGGCTTATCCCAGAACCCGCGCCCTTTCAGGGATCGACACAACCCACGGCCTCCATGAGCGCGGCTTTTCTGAGGTTGCAAATCCCCAAGAGACTCTTTTATCTGCTTCATGTGGGAGACAGGAGTCCCTGACCAGGGCCATGAAATGGCCCCTCGGCCCAGGGCCACTCACCTCCGTCCATTTCTGTTCCTCTTGCAGCGAAGGGCCTGGACATCTATCTCATTGTCAGCATCTGTGGAGGAGGCATCATCTTCATCATCTTTATGACACTACTCATTTTCTACATCAACAAGAGAAGAAGGCACAACAGTAGGAGAAATGGTAAGGTCCCCTGCTTCTGTCCCACTGCAGGCCCGGGCAAAATCCCCGTGGAAACGACTCATGGGGATGACACTGCGAGTCTAGAAGGAAAATGGTAGAGTTGGGGAGTTTCAGAATGTCAGAGCTATAACCGGTGGTTACAGGTTTTTCCGTTCTCTGGTTAGCTTGATCTTTGAAAAGCAAATTCTTAGTGGTGACAGTGGGAGAGCCTTGAGAAGCCCAATCCTGGTTGGGCCCCTTGGAATCCACCACCGAGGCTGACTTGGTTGAAGCTTTGTGTGGACATATTTTGAATGAGCTGCACATCTCTACGTGGGTAGAATGATTAGCTTCAAGACATGAACAAACATCTTGTCCCCTCTGGAGGTGGGTGGATGGGGGCAAGGTGTGCTCAGAACCACTCTGCTAGGAACAGAGGTGAAATTTCAGGGATCCACAGGACACCTGTGGTCTAAAACCAGGGAATTATACCCCCTTTTTCAATTTGTTGTTTGGAGGAGATATGATGGTGCTGGGACGGTTGCTTTCTCCAATCAGGCCTGTCCAACAACCCAGCAAGAATGAAAATGTTATGTTCATAAGTAGGGAGCTGGCTCGAGGAGCACAGGCCAGCCAAGGTGATGAGTTCAGAGAATGGCGCAGCAAGTGTCCCTGTGGGCTCTGGGGGTGCTGGGAACCCAGGCTGCGGGTGGGTCCAAGAGGGTCCATCCCACCACAGTTAAGACATGCAGCCAGGCAAGCAGACCCCTCGGGTTGTGTGCAATCTGACATCCACAGTAGGACTGGGTGCTCTCACTCAGGGACTTTCCCTAGAGAGGGCCGGGGGTGCCCACGCCAGTCGCCTACAATACCACCCAGACAAGGACCTGGGCTGAACCTGTCTAGGCAAGCGTAGCCTTAGGCTGTCTTTGGACTTCACTTCCATACTCCAGACGTCTCACCTTGGGTCCCCTCCGGGCTACTGCCCCCAGCATGGCACCATGATTCCACTGCCATCTTTCCAGTACTCTCTGCCTGCACGGAGCACAATGGCTTGTCAGTCCCATGGGCACCCATGGCTCCCTTGCCCCTGGGCCCTGTTCAGGCTGTTTTCTGTCCAAGTTCCCTTGCAAAGGCCCTTTCTCCATTGCCTGATGGTCAAAGATCATAGTCTTCCAAGCTCATGAAAGGCAGTCCCTGCTTTCAGTGTGATAATTAGCCCATGTTGACAAAGCAATCACTTGGGCCAAGGATTAACCTCTGTAGTACGATGCTTTGCATTCATTATTGTACCCAACTTCCTGAGTGACCTGATGACATAGATAATATTCACATAGATGAGAAAATTTAAGCTCAGTGAGGTTAAATGATTTCCCCCAGATCCTGTGGCCAGGGGCTGAGTCAGGACTGGGGTGATACAAGCAAGGAGTTTTGTGCAATTTAAGGAGACCACCACCCTCGGGGCCCGCCCTGCCCTTGCTCAACCCTGAGAGTGAGGGCCCCTTCCATTCCAGTGTGCCCTGGCTGCCTTATTTGGTTCACGTAGCCTGGGCCCTGGGTGCCAAAGCCACATAGCTGGGAGCTGGACTCCGGCACGCCCTTAGCTGCCTCGGGGCCATCAAAGATGGCGGAGGGGTTGTGTTTTTCTCTTTCTCTGCAGTTTACCTTTTGTGCTTAGAGCACTCTGGCCCCTCATGTGTCACAACCACAACCTTGCACTCTGAAACTTCATATTGAAAGCTGCCTAAGGCCTGGATTTCCAGCCCTCAGGGGAGGCTCTGCCCCTGACATCCTCACCAGAAGGCACAGGGTCATGCTCAGAGGGAGACCAGGGCTTCCTAAGCTGGACACGCCCATGTCAACGTGAGGGGCCATTCACTGGCCCCAGGAGAACATTCTCTTCCTAGCTCCCTTCGGAGCCCTGCAAGGATAGCTTTGGACAGAGAGACTGGGACACTGCCCCTGTAGCCCAGGGGAGGCCAGACGGCCAGAGGGGCCCTTCAAGCCTAGAGAAGCTGAGCCTCCTCCCGAATTCCCTGTGTGGTTTTAAAACGGCAGAGAAACAACCACATTATTGGGAGTTGTGGGCCTGTCTTCACGGACTGCTATCACACCTCATGGGAAATCCCAATGAATTTCTTGTCCGCCCAAGCCCAAGAGGATGGGGCTTAGTTACGAATTTCTGAGAATCTAGCAAGTTTCTGAGGACCAAAAGGCCCCTGCATATATTCCAACCCCTCCTCAGAGTGAGGCCTGTCTTAGAGCAAGAACTGGGTGAAAGGCAAAACTCACAGGGAAACCCACCTAAAGGCAGGTGCTAACAAAATGTCCCCTCTGACCATGGAGCTCCGATCCTGAGGGCTGTAAGCACAAGGTGCTCTCAGGGCATGGACTCCAGAGTAACCCAGAGACAGGGCTGTGAGATCTGAATGCCCTCTCCACATTGTGGACACCCAGGCACAAAGCCCTCTACCTGCCTCTTTGCCTCTGGTTCCCTGAGTTCTCCAAAGCCCAGGGCTCTCAGTCTACCCTACAGGTGGGCATTTCTGTCTCCCCTGCAGGACCTGGAAATTTTGCAGGCTTAGAGGTGGCTTCTGCTTCCTCACTGCATCCCCCCCAAAACAGTTAGCATGACGTCCCGCAGGTGGGCACTCAGTAAACCGTGACCTTGACCCTCTCTTACCAAGAGAACTCTCAGAGGTTTTATTGTTGCAGATGAAGAGCTGGAGGTAAGAACACGCAGAGTAACCACCAAGGAAAGGTGCCGGAAGCCCCGCAAGGTTCCAGGATCAGCTCCTCAAAACCCAGCTGTGTCCCAACCTCCTCCACCACCTAGTCATCGGCCCCAGGCCCCTGGTCCTCGGCCCCCACCTCCGAGCCACCGTGTCCAGCACCACCCACAGAAGAAGGCTCCTCCTCCTTCGGCCACACAAGTTCACCAGCAGAAGGGTCCTCCCCTCCCCAGGCCACGAGTTCAACCGAAACCTCCCCATGGGGCCACCGAAAACTCGTAACTCTGTCACCTGACATTGTGGTCCCCTTCCTCTAATTAAAAGAGATAGAAATTGTTCTTTCCCATGAAGGCATGGTGGAGTTTCTCCACCCGGGGGGTTCTGCACCTATGTTCTCATCGAGTGCATTCTGCCAGTTAGGATCACTGCCCCCCCACCCTGGGCTGGCGGGTCACGGCCATGTCTGTATCTCCCAGCTCCTCCATGTGCCCTAACATCTGGAGCCTCTGGCCTCCTCCCAGCTCCTTGTCACGCCAGGAAGGGCTAGCAATTCCAGTGCCGGGATCCGGATGATGGGCCACTGAGCAGAAAGTGCTGGAGCTCTCCTCGCCTCCCCTTCAGATGGCACGCGGCCAGGAGATGTGTTGTTGTACCCGTGGCTCGCTGAAAGCAGCCGACCTGCCCGAGAGACCGCTAGGTTTCTTCTGTGCCTGCTGGATGCTTGCCCACCTTCTTGAGGGGAGAAGTGAAATAAAAGCTTTGATTTGACCCGGCGTCTGCTCATTGTAGAAAGAAGCCCAGCAACAACCTGCTGGGTGAGAAAGAGGCTGGGGGGTGTGACAGCGGGGTCAAATTGGGCCACCCGATTCACCTGGGCCACCGAGTCTCCCCATCCCAGAACCACCAGGACATGTTCCCCAGGTCTCGGCTGCAGAGCTGGCCCAACAAGGTATTTGTAGATTTGTCTAATGAATTGAAAGCTCTGTGCGCCAACTGCAACCAAGAGGACCCGGCGAATGTAATTGCTTGGGTCTCACTTCCTTGACTGTTCAGACACGGTCACAGTGATCTGCACAATCATCCTTGAAAAGAAGGGAATCATGAGCCCTGGATGCCGGGGGGCTGTCCAACAACAGGAAAGGGCAGGCGGACAGCCGCCTCTGTGGCTTCAAACCCCCAGTATCTTAAATGGCCACGAGGCAAAGATCACCCCCCATCCCCAGCCAGCAGCCCTGTTAGCTGTACTGGGGGAAGTGGAAAGAAAAACAAAACAGTTTTCAGTTAAGGTCTTAGACAATAGGCTGTGAGCAGGCACCTTCTTTGAAATGTTTGGTGCCATGTTTGTGGTCCCATCCGCCCTCCTTCTCCTGGCTTCTTAGACTTGCTAAACCTTGTCAAGATCTGGCAGGAAGCTCTGAGGTCTAAACCGCAAAGCCGGTATGTACTCAGGACTTCCTGTGAGCGCTCACTGAGGGTGGAACTGTGCCTGCCTCTGAACCTCGGTGTCTACTCTGTCAGTACCCAGAGTTAATTATTAAGGATGAGGATGAGTGAGCACAGGCTCCTGAAATTCAGACACAAAATCCAGCCAAGGAACAGTCATGCCGGGACCCACCTGGTGGGACAGATGAAGGTCTTAGCACTGCCCCCTTCTCCTTCCTCATGGCGATCCTGAAGGATTCCAGCAGCCATCCTGCCAGCATGGCTCATTCCTGTTCCCTGACCTTTCCAACCCACACCCTGCCATTCCCCTGAAATCCTGGGGTGCGATTACATAGGGTCGAGGACACATATGGCCTGTGACTGCTCCACAGTTCATCATTCAGCCATTCAACATTCACCGAACATCTGTGTTCCAGACTTTCTCCTAGGGAATGGGAACACAGAGGGGTACAAGTGCGTCTAGACTCAGCTTACAATCTAGTTACAGAGCGATGGACCGAAAACCAGACAAATGTAACACAGCTTGGGAAGTAGAGGTCAGAGGCAAGTACAGGAGCCTAGAGGAAGGATTTTGAATCTACATTGAGTGGGGGTGGGGGGGACTGGGACGACCTAGAAGGCTTCCTGGAGGAGGTGGCATTTGAATGGAGTCCTACTAAACCAGTAGCATTGGTGAAGTTGATGGGCAGAATCATCCATGCAGAGGGAACAGCCTGAGCAAGGCTCATGTCAGCTCCCTGTGTACACAGGTATGTGATTTCATCAGCTTGACGGTAGTGTTGATACTAAGGGGCATTAGAGTTTTATAATAGTGTAAGAGTATTATAAACAGTCTTCACTGCATTATAACAAATACTAACAATACAGTTTTTAGGCATGACCCCATTTCAGAGATGTTACAATGTAAAAAAAAAAAAAAAAAAAGCTTTATTTCTCAGTGTCGTCGTGTCGTGTACTGAAAATGTCACTAGGGCCTTGACTGCATGGGTGAGGACAGCCCTGTCAAAGGAAGGGCAGTGGACATAGGTGGCATCCACAGATGTGAGACACACTGCCCTGTTCGAAGCTCTGCTTTGAGGTGGAAAACGTGGGCTTAGCTCAAGATTTGTGCTGCAATCTCCCCACATGTCCGGGGCTAGGTGGCCTGCCACTGACCCTGTGTGGAGCGTAGACTTTCTGAGAAATGATCAGGTCAGCTGCATCAGAATAGACTGTGGCTAAAAAAATTTGAAAAACAAATGGGGCCCCTGGGTGGGTCGGTCAGAGGAACGTGAGGCCCTTGATCTTGAGGTTGTGAGTTCAGGCTCTGTGTTGTGTGTAGAGATTATTTAAATAAACAAAAATGTAAAAAAAGAGAGAGAGAGAGAGAGATTGGGGGGCTTGTAAAAGAAATACTAATGATTCAGTAAGTTAGGTTGGGGCCCCAGCCCTTGGGTTTTTAATGGCCTCTCTAGGTGATTCCGACAGGCATTCAAGTTGGGGAACCACAGGTCTTTGGATCCTCAAATCATTACTCATCAGTGGCTGGCCAAAGGACTTACAGATAATACAACATTGGAAGAAAAACAGTGACAGCCCAGTATTTAACTTATTTAAGCCTCTGAGGGGAATTTCCAATACAAGAAAGTCTGTCAAATTGGAAAAAAATATCCAGGTAATTCAAGGGATCAAAGCAACCAAGAGTGTCATGTGAAGATAGGAAAGTTTAATATTTCTGATATCCCCCATCCCCACTGAAGAGCAGTCTAACCCGAGCTGCTGGGCCCGATGGTGGACTCAGCCTCCCTCTCTGCAGCCTCATACATGGGCCCCTTGGGGCTCACTGTGCTGGCCACTGTGGGCCATAGCCCACACACTTCTCCTGGCTCCTTGCCTCGTCACCTGTCCACAGTCTTCTTTCAGGACTCAGACCTCAGGTCATTGGACAGGCCTTTCCCGATCCTGAAATCTGCCATGAGCTTGTGAAACCATTTCACCTCTGTGACTTGCTCTGTGGTCCTCCAGCTCGGAGTGGGAGAAGGCCCAAGGACGGCAGAGCCAGAGGAATTTACTCAGCCTCATTGACTGTTGGTTTCTTCGTCTGTCAAATGGGGAGAACAGCTCAGTGGGTCAGAGCGAGGAGTCACTGGAATAATGTATGTAAATGTAACTGGTGTGTCCTCCTGGGCAGAAGACATCTACCTGAAAACTGGGCTTTCCACCTGGCTTGAGACCTGAATAAGAATACCCCAGACAGCAAGTATAAATGGCCCACTTACTGGAAAGAGCAGGAGTGCATTGTAAATTGATAAATAAGCACATGGTAAGGTGACTTGTGCCGTGAGTTTGATTCACCTGAGTTGGTTTTCTGATGTCGGGCCCCATGGGATAACTGGATAAAATCCAAAACCAGATGTATTAAGAGCTAAAGATCAGGGGTGCCTGGGTGGTTCGGTTGCTAAGTATCTGCCTTCAGCTCAGGTCATGATACCAGGGTCCTCAGATCAAGCCCCCACATCGGGCTCCCTGCTCAGCGGAAGCCTGCTTCTCCCTCTCTCACTCCCCTTCTTGTGTTCCCTCTCTCGCTGTCTCTCTTTCTGTGTCAAATAAATAAATAAAATATTTTTTTAAAAAAAAGTTTAACAAATAAAAATAAAAGCTAAAGACCAGATCTGTAAGACCACCCCACAAAGCCTAGACTGAGCCACCAGCCTGGCTGTCACCTCCTCGGTCCCCTAAGCAGGGCCACCCTGATGACACATCTGGACTCCGTAAGACAGCTTGACGGCTCATTCACAGTGACTCAAAGCAGGGGGGAGGGCAGTGGGAGAAAGTCTGGTCTTTCTGATAGCCTACTTGTCCATGATCTACCCACTGTTCAGGGCCAACATGGGGGAGGTGCTTACAACAAACGTTTGTGTTGGACAATCAGCCTTCATGGATGGAAGCAGCCAGCCCACCTCGGAGGTCCAAAACACCCTGCAGCGGAGCCCAGCCACGTGCACCAGGGAGGCAATACCTAGATTGCAGGGTGCCGTCCTCAGGGAGGAGACAGGGCGGGGGGGTTTCTAGGTAACGGTCACAGCTTCACTCAGGCATCTGCCTTTACTGCCTTCTGAAACCCAACAAAAGTGACATTACACTTCACAAAAATCGAAGACATAGACCACAAAAGCAGGGGCCCCTGGCTGCCTTGGTCAGTGCAGCATGTGACGCGTGTTCTTGGGGTCTTGAGTTTGAGCCCCATGTTGGGCTTAGAGCTTATTTTAAAAATAATGATAATAATAATCACAAAAACAAAGAGAACAGAGAAAAAAATCCATTGGCATTTTTTGGGGAGTTGAAAAAAGTAGAGGGAGGGGCAGTGGCTGACGAAGAAGACTTCAAAATCGAATGACACTAACAATCTGAAGGTGGCAATGGTGAAGCCGTGATGCAAACTGATTTACTGCATTAAATATTCAAAAGGCACCGGAGTCAGTGGCACACGTTATCTCCAGAAGTAGGAGTGATGGGTGAGGCTAAAACTGAAAGGCTGGCTAAAGATTTACCTAAGAAGAAGTTGGATCCCAGATTCTATCCCCTACACCACGCAGATTGGTTACCACTAAGCAGAGGCCTACAGGGTTGTTCTCTGGATTGGGAGATGCCAGGCACAATTCAATGAAGGGCACTCTATTAAAAACAGGGGGATTAAATAAAAGTTTTCCACTGAATGTTGGAATTGAGCTCTTATCCCATTCAGCTTACAGAAATGAGGCAGAGCATTTATTTATGGTACTTTTCAGGCAGGATATTAGAAAACTTACCAGCTCAAAAAACAAAACAAAACAAAACAAAACCTCATCAAAAATATCTTATTGAAAAAGACTGAATGACACTAACAATCCAGGGTTTCCCAACGAAACCACCCAGCTAGATGACCCTAGAGTGAAGTCTGTTTAGTCATCAAACCACTCTTAACCACACAGAGTTGTCTTTACACTTCTTCTCTTAATATGAGGAGACAAGTAAGCATCCCGTGGAAATGAGGAAAGCCTCCAATATGAAAGACAAGTACTCAAAAAAAAAAAAAATTAGAGGTGAGGGAGGAAAACCTAAAAAGCACACTACCCTTAATATGCTCAAAGAGATGAGAAAATACTGCATCCCTAAAGCAACAACAACAACAACAACAAAATAGAGCATTATGAAAAAAAGAATATTAGAAAGTGTTCTTGGAAATTACAAATATAATACCAGAAATGAAAAACTCAACAAAAGTGCTGGAAGATAATGTTGAAGGATCTTCTCAGACAATAGAGCAAAAGGACAGAGAAGAAAAAAATGGCAATGAAAATATTTTTAAATTGGAGAACAGTACTAGTAGGTCCAAAATCTAAATAATGGGCATCCAGAAAGAGAACAGTGGAAGCAGAGCGAGTTTACCATCCATGAAATAATTCTAGAACATTTCTGGAATGGAAGGATATAAGTTTCCATTTGAAAAGGGCTCAGTAAGGACCACAAATCATGAAATAAAATGAATCCAGAATAAGATATATCATTGTAAAACTCCAGAACACCAGAACAAAAAAAAGGGAGGCAGGGGAAGGAGGGAGGCAGGAGAAAGGAAGAGAGGAAGAGAGGAAGGAAGAAAGGAAAGAAGGAAGGAAGGAAGGAAGGAAGGAAGGAAGGAAGGAAGGAAGGAAGGAAGGAAGGAGGGAGGAGACAATGAGACACTGACTGGAACAGAGAGAGGGACCATAGGAGGGTTATTAATTTCAAGAAGTTGAAATTAATAAAACATCTGATATATTTAAGCATATTGAGAAAAGATGTTCATTTCTGAGAGAGAGTTTGAGAATAAATTAGGACTAATTACAGAGCACACTACTCAACAAACAAAAGACAATAATTAGCCATGGGAAAAATAATAACTTGCGCAGAAAAGCAAATCACTGCATCCCATATCCCTTGGCAGTGCATATCACTTACATGACCACTAATAATATAAACACTGAATGTGGATCTATCCCAAATTATAATGTTGCTTTACTGGTAGGATTAGGGGTGGAGAGTCTATACATAAAGACTAAAATGGAAAAAAAAATTGAAACACAACTATATAATCATATTTAGAGACAGGGAACTAAATACTAAAAGAATGAGTTTTATTTTTTTTTTAATTTTTTTATTTTTTTTAAAGATTTTATTTATTTATTTGACAGAGAGAAACACAGCTAGAGAGGGAACACAAGCAGGGGGAGTGAGAGAGGGAGAAGCGGGCCTCCCGCCGAGCAGGGAGCCCGATGCGGGGCTAGAACCCGGGTCTCCCGGATCATGACCTGAGCCGAAGGCAGTCGCTTAACCAACTGAGCCACCCAGGCGCCCCAAGAATCAGTTTTAAAATGTGAGGATGATTCTCTCTGGAGAGTGGGCATTGTAGGGAGAGGGGATCAGGAGGTTACTATTAATGTTCCTTTTCTTTTTGGTAATAAGTTTTGTAGGACTACATGACCTAAAACTATATGCATATTAAATCTTAATCCACATTAAAATGAAATCTACCCAGGAGGAGGAGCAAAATGGCAGAGGGGCAGGATGCCTCAATATTGTTGGGTCCCAGGAGTTCAGCTGGATGGTTATCAAACCAGTCAGAACACCTACAGACTCAACAGGAGATCAAAGAGAAGAAGAGCAGCAATTCTAGGAACAGGAAAGCAACCACTTTCTGGAAGGTAGGATGTGCAGGGAAGTGAATCGGAGGCAACACTTGGGGAGACAGACCTTGAAGGCAGCAGCCAGCTCTCAGCCAGCAGCGGAGCAGTGGAGCAGAAATTCGGAACTTTTAGAAGGTCGCTCCACTGAGGAACATCACCCCAGAGGCTAAGTGGGGGTGGAGTCCTCGTGGGGACAGTGGTGTCTCAGGACGCACGGGGTCACAGAAGGACTGGGGGGGTGGGGCGCCTGAGCATGGCAGAGCTCCCGGGTAATGGAGCAGGGAAGCCGGCTGCAGGGACGGAGCCGAGGGTGGGGGGTTCTCAGCTTGGGGTTACCTTAAACCATGATCCGAGGCACAGTCGGGACATTGCTTTTCGAGCAGGGACCCCACAAGTACCCAGTCAGGGAGACTCACCTTCCTCCACCCTGAGAAGTGGTGCGGGAGTGCGCTGCAGGAATCTGCTGGGTTTGGAGACTCTGAACTTGGCCGTGCATCTGAGATAGAAACGCTCGGTCACAGGCCAGGTGAGCACAGAGAGCGGCGGGAGACCAGGGAGGCAGGCGTGATTGACGGCTTCTCTCTGAGGGTGCACTAAGGAGTGGGCCCCGAGCTCTCGGCTCCTCTGGGCTGGAGATGGGAGGCCGCCATCTTCATCCCCGTCCTCCAAAGCAGCTGGAAAGCGCTCAGGGACAAAAGCTCCCAAGAGCGAAGAACCCGAGCAGATTGCTTAGCCTGGCCCCTGGCAAGGGCGAGGCAGTTCCGCCTCCAGCAAAGACTGAGAATCACTGCAACAGCCCCTCCCCCAGATCAGAAAGAATATCCAGCCAAGGCCAAGTTCACCGATTAGTAAGCACTGTGGCACTCTGGAGCTGGAGGAATGCAATAGAATTGATGGCTTTTCCCCATGATTCTCTAGTCTTTCAAGTTAAAATTTTTATATTTTAATTTTTCTTATTATTTTTTTAAGGTTTTCCTCCTTCCTACTTTAAGCTTTTTAACCTATTTTATCTCATCAATATCTTTAAAAATTTTTTTAAATTTTCACTGTTATAGTCATATTCTATCCCTTTGTTGTATTTAACCTTATTTTTTGCATACATATAGGTTTTTCTTTCTTTAAAATTTCAGGTTAGTTTCTTCTAATCAAAATACACCCTAAATATAGCACATGGCTTTGTTCTAGTCCCCAGCCTGATCACATTCTTTCCTCTTTTTCTTTTGTCTTTTCTTTTTTCAACCAACTTCTTATCTTACCAATTCCTTTTTCTGAATCTTTTTAAATTTTCATCTTTACAGTCATATTCCATCAGTTCATCATCTTTACCCTTATCTTTGTATATATATAAGTTTTTCTTTCTTTAAAAATTTGGGAGGCAGTTTCTTCTAACAGACTGAAATACACCCAAAGTCAAGTGTGTTGCTCTAATATATATATATATATATATATAAATATATATATATATATTTATATATATATATATACACACAAATGCCATATATATGTATATATATAATCTCCCTCTTTTCTTCTCCCACCCCTGGCTTTGGATCTCTTCTGATTTGGTTAGTGTATATTTTTCTGGGGTCATTGTTACCCTTTCAGTATTTTGTTCCCTCATTCATCTAACCTTACCTGGATGAAATGACAAGGCAGAAATCTCACCTTAAAAAAACAAAAAACAAAACCCAAACAAAAAGAAACCGTACCGGGGCACCTGGGTGGCTCAGTTGGTTGAGCGACTGCCTTTGGCTCAGGTCATGATCCTGGAGACCTGGGATTGAGTCCCGCATCGGGCTCCCTGCTCGGCGGGAAGCCTGCTTCTCCCTCTCTCACTCCTCCTGCTTGTGTTCCCTCTCTGGCTGTATTCCTCTCTGTCAAATAAATAAAATCTTAAAAAAAAAAGAGACTGTACCAACCAATGGCCAGGGACTTAAACAATATGGACATTAGTAAGATGTCAGAACTAGAGTTCAGAATGACAATTATCAAGGTGCTAGCTGGGCTCTAAAAAAGCATGGAAGATATTAGAGAATTCCTTTCTGAAGAAATAAAAGAACTAAAATCTAACCAAGTTGAAATTTAAAAAGCTATTAATGAGGTGTAAGCAAAACTGGAGGCTCTTATTGCTAGGATAACTGAGGCAGAAGAGAGAATTAGTGATATAAAAGACCAAATGATGGAGAATAAAAAAGCTGAGAAAAAGAGAAATAAACAACTACTACAACATGAGGGGAGAATTCTAGAGCTAAGGGATAGCATAGGACAAAACAACATTAGAATAATTGGGATCCCAGAAAAAGAAGAAAGAGAGGGAGGCAGAAGGTATACTGGAGCAAATTGTAGCAGAGAATTTACCTAATTTGGTGAGGGGAACAAGCGTCAAAATCCAGGAGGCACAGAGAACCCCCACCAAAATCAACAAAAATAGGTCAACACCCCATCATCTAATAGTAAAACTTACAAGTCTCAGTGTCAAAGAGAAACACCTGAAACAGCTCGGGACAAGAGATCTGTAACATACAATGGTAGAAACATCAGATTGGCATCAGACCTAGCCACAGAGACCCAGCAGGCCACAAAGCACTGGCATGATATATTCAGAGCACTAAATGAGAAAAATATGCATCCAAGAATACTATATCCAGCTAGGCTGTCACTGAAAATACAAGGAGAGATAAAAAGCTTCCCAGACAAACAAAAAATAAAAGAATTTGCAAATGCCAAACCAGCCCTACAGGAAATTTTGAAAGGGTCCTGTAAGCAAAGAGAGAGCTTAAAAGAAACAGACGAGAAAGAAACAGAGACAATATATAGTAACAGTCACCTTACAGGCAACACAATGGCACTAAATTCATATCTTTCAATAGTTATACTGAATGTAAATGGGCTAAATGCCCCAGTCAAAAGACACAGGGTATCAGAATGGATAAAAAAAAAAAAAGACACATTGATCTATATGCTGTCTGAAAGAAATTCATTTCAGACTCAAAAACACCTCCAGATTTACAGTGAGGGGGTGGAAAATAATGCACCATGCTAATGGACATCAAAAGAAAGCTGAGGTGGTGATATTTATACCAGATAAATTATATTTTAAGCCAAGACTATAATAAGAGATGAGAAAGGACACTATATTGTACTTAAAGCATCTGTCCAACAAGAAAATCTAATAATTTTAAATATCTATAACCCTAACATGGGAGCAGCCAATTATACAAACCAATTAATAACAAAATCAAAGAAACACATCAACAATAATACAATAACAGTAGGGGACTTTAACACCCTCCTCGATGAAATGGACAGATCATCTAAGAAAAAATAAACAGGAAATGAAGGCTTTTAATGACTCAGTGGACCAGATGGACATCAAAGATATATTCAGAACATTCCATCCTAAACCAAGAGAATACACCTTCTCAATTGCACATGGAACATGCTCCAGAATAGATCACATCCTGGGTCACAAATCAGATCTCAATCAGTACCAAAAGATTGGGATCACTCCCTGCATATTTAACCACAATGCTTTGAAACAAGAACTCAATCACAAAACGAAAGTTGGAAAGAACTCAAATACATGGAGGCTAAAGAGTGCCCTACTAAAGAATGAATGGGTCAACCAGGAAATTAAAGAAGAATTTTAAAAATTCATGGAAACAAATAAAATTGAAAGCACAAGTGTTCAAAATCTTTGGGACACAGCAAAGATGGTCCTGAGAAGAAAGTATATACCAATACAAGCCTTCCTCAAGAAACAAGAAAGGTACCATATACACAACCTAACCCTACACCTACAGTAGCTGGAGAAAGAACAGCAAAGAAAGCCTAAACCCAGCAGGAGAAGAGAAATAATAAAGATCAGAGCAGAAATCAAGGAAATACAAACCAAAAGAACAGCAGAACAAATTAATGAAACTAGGAGCTGGTTCTTTGAAAGAGTTAAGATTGATAACCCCCTGGCCAGACTTATCAAAAGAAAGGGAAAGGATGAAAACTATTAATATCATGAAAGAAAGAGGAGAGATCACAAACAAAGGAGAGATCACAAACAACACCAAAGAAATACAAACAGTTATAAGAACATATTATAAACAATGGTGCACCAGCAAATTTGACAATCTGGAAGAAATGGATGCATTCCTAGAGATGTAAAATCTACCAAAACTGAACCAGGAAGAAATAGAAAACATGTACAGACCCATAACCAGTAAAGAGATTGAAGCAGTCATCCAAAAACTCCCAAAAAACAAGAGCGCAGGGCCAGGTGGCTTCCCAGGGAAATTCTACCAAACATTTGAAGAAGAATTAATATCTATTCTCCTGAAACTGTTCCAAAAAATAGAAACAGATGGAAAACTTTCAAACTCATTTTATGAGGCCAGTATTACCTTGATCCTAAAACCAGACTAAGACCCGACCGAAAAGGAGAATTACAGACCAATATCCTTGATGAACACAGATGCAAAAATTCTCACCAAAATACCAGCCAATAGGATCCAACAGTACATTAAAAGGATTATTCACCATGACCAAGTGGGATTTATTTCTGGACTGCAACGTTGGTTCAACATCTGCAAATTAATCATTGTGATACAGTGCATCAAGAAAAGAAAGAACAAGAACCATATAATACTCTCAATAGATGCTGAAAGAGCAGTTGACAAAGTATAGCATCCTTTATTGGTCAAAACTTTTCACAGTGTAGGGATAAATAGTACATACCTCAATATTGTCAAGGTCATCTATGAAAAACCCACAGCGAATATCATTCTCAGTGGGGAAAAACTGAGAGCTTTTCCCCTAAGGTCAGGAACACAGCAGGGCTGTCTGCTATTACCATTGCTATTCAACATAGTACAAGAAGTTCTAGCCTCAGCAGTCAGACAACAAGAAGAAATAAAAGGCATCTGAATCAGCAAAGAAGAAGTCAAACTCTTGCTCTTTGCAGATGATATGGTACTTCATGTGAAAACCCAAAAGACTAGACTTCAAAACTGCTAGAACTCACACAGGAATTCAGTAGAGTGTCAGGATATAAAATTCATGCTTAGAAATCAATTGCATTTCTATACACCAACAGCAAGACAGAAGAAAGAGAAATTAGGGAGGTAATCCCATTCACAATTGCACCCTACACCATAAGATACCTAGGAATAAACCTAACCAAAGAGGTGAAGAATCTGTACTCAGAAAACCATAAAGAATTATGAAAGAAATTGAGGAAGACACAAAATAATGGAAAAACATTCCATGCTCATGGATTGGAAGAACAGATATTGCGAAAATGTCTATGCTACCAAAGGCAACCTACACATTTAATGCAATCCCTATCAAAATATCATCAATTTTTTAAAGAAATGGAACAAATGATTCTAAAATTTATATGGAACTAGAAAAGACCCCAAATAGCCAGAGGAATGTTGAAAGAGAAAAGCAAAGTTGGTGGCATCATAATACCAGACTTCAAACTCTATTAGAAAGCTGTGGTCATCGGGCCCCTGGGTGGCTCAGTTGGTTAAGTGACTGCCTTTGGCTCAGGTCATGATCCTGGAGTTCCAGGATCCAGCCCTGCTTCAGGTTCCCTGCTCAGCGGGAGGCCTGCTTCTACCTCTCCCACTCCCCCTGCTTGTGTTCCCTCTCTAGCTATGTTTCTCTCTGTCAAATAATAAATAAATAAATAAATAAATAAAATTAAAAAGAAAGCTGTACTCATCAAGACAGTATGGCACTGGCACAAAAACAGACACATAGATCAATGGAACAGAACAGAGAGCCCAGAAATGGACCCTCAATTCTATGGTCAACTCATCTTTGACAAAGTAGGAAAGAATGTCCAATGGGAATGTCCAATGGGAATGTTGAATGGTCCAATGGGAATGTTGAATGGTCCAATGGGAATGTTGAATGTCCAGTGGGAATGTTGAATGGTCCAATGGGAATGTTGAATGTCCAATGGGAATGTTGAATGGTCCAACACCATTCAACAAATGGTGTTGGGAAAATTGGACAGCCACATGCAGAAGAATGAAATGGAACCATTTCCTTACACGACACATAAAAATAGACTCAAAATAAATGAAAGACCTCAATGTGAAACAGAAATCCATCAAAATCCTTGAGGAGAACATAGGCAGCAACCTCTTCAACCTCAGCCACAGCAATTTCTTTTTAGAAACATTGCCAAAGGTAAGGGAACCAATGGCAAAAATGAACTATTGGGACTTCATCAAGATCAAAAGGTTGGGGCACCTGGGTGGCTCAGAGAGTTGAGCCTCTACCTTTAGCTCAAGTCATTCTCGGGGTCCTGGGATCGAGCCCACATCGGGCTCTCTGCTCGGTGGGGAGCCTGCTTCCCCTTCTTTCTCTGCCTTCCTCTCTGCCTACTTGTGATCTCTCTCTCTATGTGTCAAATAAATAAATAAAATCTTTAAAAAAAGATAAAAAGGTTTTCACAGCAAAGGAAACAGTCCACAAAACCAAAAGACAACTGACAAAATGGCAGAAGATATTTGCAAATGACATATAAGATAAAGGGCTTCTATCCAAAATCTATAAAAAAAACTTATCAAACTCAACACCCAAAGAACAACTAATCCAATCAAGAAATAGGCAGAAGATATGAACAGACATTTCTGCAAAGAAGACATCGAAATGACCAACAGACACATGAAAAAGTGCTCAAAATCACTCGGCACCAAGGAAATACAAATCAAAACCACAGTGAGATACCACCTCACACCAATCAGAAGGGCTAAAATTAACAAGTCAGGAAAGGACAGATGTTGGCGAGGATGCGGGGAAAGGGGGATCCTCCTACACTGTTGGTGGGAATGCAAGCTGGTGCAGTTACTCTGGAAAACAGTATAGAGATTCCTCAAAAAGTTGGAAACAGAGCTATCCTATGACCCAGCAATTGCACTACTGAGTATTTACCCTAAAGATACAAGTGCAGTGATCCAAAGGGACACATGCACCCAAATATTTATAACAGTAATGTCCACAATAGCCAAACTATGGAAGGAGTTCAGATGTCCATCAAGAGATGAATGGATAAAGAAGATGTGATATACACGCACACACACATATACACGGTGGAATACTATGCAGCCATCAAAAAACCCCTGAAATCTTGCCATTTGCAATGATGTAGATGGAACTAGAGGATATTATGCTAAGCAAAGTAAGTCAATCAGAGAAGGACAATTATCTTATGATTTCTCTAATATGAGGAATTTGAGAGGCCGGGAGGTCATGGGGGAGAAAGGAGGGAAAAAATGAAGCAAGGTGGGACCAGGGAGGGAGACAAACCATAAGAGACTTTAAATCTCAGGAAACAAACTGAGGGTTGCTGGGGGTGTGGTGGGGTGGAGGGATAGTGTTGCTGGGTGATGGACATTGGAAGGGTATGTGCTGTGGTGAACACTGTGAATTGTGTAAGACTGATGATTCACAGACCTGTACCCCTATAGCAAATAATACATTATGTGTTAATAAAAATAAAATAAAATAACAAAATGAAACAAAATGAAATCTACCCAAGGAAGAAGCAGAAGGAAGAGTGAAGATGGATTTTTTATTTTATTTTATTTTTTTTAGCATAGAAAGATGACAGAATATATAAAGTGGAACCCAAGAGGACCTCAGGCTGGAAAAGTGAGACCATAGCAGAAAAGAAACACAGTTGTGTAGGGATTTCAGTCAAGAAGCAACACAGGATTCCCAAAGTCAATCCCAGGATCCCACATCTTGAAGGAGAGTAATGGCAAAAGTAAGATGCTATAAGAGCATAAAAGGTGTGGGAGCTCCGGCGGACATGGGGCATGGTTTCCCAGATGAGTCAAATAAGGGTGGTGAAGTTTGTCTCCATTCCCTCTCTTTCATTTTTCTTTTGTGCTTCTTGTTGTTGATTTAATCATTTAAAATGTTCCCCTAAAACTCATTGTTGGAGAGGCGCCTGGGTGGCTGAGTCATTAAGCATGGGCTCAAGTCATGGTCCCAGAGTCCCAGGATGGAGCCCCGCATCGGGCTCCCTGCTCAGCAGGAAGCCTGCTTCTCCCTCTATTACTCCCCTGCTTGTGTTCCCTCTCTAGCTCTGCTTCTCTCTGTCAAATAAATAAATAAAATCTCAAAAAAAAAACCAAAAACAAAAACCAACCTCTTTGTTGGTATTAGTTAGCTTGGAGCTGCGATAACAAGCCTGGGTGACCTAAACACCTGGAATGTAGTTGTTACAGGGCTGGAGGCTGGAGATCCAAGATCAAGGTGTCCGCGAGGCTGATTCCTGGTGAGGGTGGTCTTCCTGGCTATGAGACGGCCACCTCCTCACTGTGAGCAGTGTCTCTTATTACTATTATTATTAGAACATTGGTCCATTGGATAAGAGCCACAGCCTTTTAACGTCATTTAACTTAAATTGTCTCCTTTAAAGCACCTATGTCTGAATGCAGTCACACCGGGGATGGGGGCTTCCACATATGGATTTTTGAGGACAAAACAGTCCATAACAATGCTGAAGTGCCATCTAGAATTTCTAAAGACAAGAAGGCTCTGATGTGCCTTACAGAGAAAATGTATGTTTTAGAGAAGTTTCACTGAGAGGTGAGTTATAGCGCTGTTGGCTGTGAGTTCTAGTTAATGCATCAAAAATATATATTAAAGAAGGTGCCTTTAAACAGAAACACACATAAAATAAGGTTACGTGTTGGGGCGCCTGGGTGGCTCCGTGGGTTGAGTCTGCCTTCAGCATGGGTCATAATCTGGGGACCTGGGATTGAGGCCTGAGTCAGGCTCCCTGTTCCTCAGGGAGTCTGCTTTTCCCTCTGCCCCTCCCCCATCTCATACTTTCTCTCTCATACATAAATAAGTTAAATCTTTAAAAACAAAAAACAAAGTTTTTATGTGTTGGTCAGTTGTTGAAAATGTCGTAACCAGAGGCTCCCAGGAACGGAGCCCTGTATCTCCCCTTGAGCGATGGCTTGGTGTTGGCCAGTTCAGTGTCATGGTGACTTGATAGAGCATGACTACTATAAGTAATGAAAACTGATTGTGCACGTGTCTATTTTTTCTCTTTGTATTGCCTTTGGTCTAGCTCCCCTCCCCCTCTCCACCACAAGCTGATGGTGGTGTTGCCAGGAATTGCAGAGGTGACATGACGAGGCGACCACAGCCCCGGGTAGGAGCCCTCTTTTGAAGCCCTTCAACCCGACTTCTGCCTGCTTCTCAAGCATCTCCTGTGCTCGAGCCCATCACTAAGTTCTAGACATACTGAGCTCTATTCAGTTATTTAAACACGTTTAAACTCCCTCACTTCTAGGTTTTTGTAGGGCCCTGCCCTGCCATCGTATTTTCCCAACTTCTATCTGTTCCCTATTAAACATCATTCTTCTCACTTAAAACCCCACACATCTCCCCTAACACTTAGAGTCCTAGGCTCCTCTTCCCGAATTCCTCATGGCATCCCGACTGTCCCCTCCTACAAGCTTCCTAACATTTTAGAGCAGTCCCTTCATGCTGGGCTATGTGTCCTGGGGCTGTCTGGTTGGCCTTGGAATCACCAGTACTTAGCACGATGTCCGAAACATAACTGTATTCCCTAAATGTTTTCAAACAAATTCATCCACTTGTTCATTAAAACCCATCTGTAGGGCACGACTGGTTCAGGAGCCAGAGGGCTCTCTCAGGAACCACATCACTGCTGTGCAGTCTCCCATAACCCATGTGGTAGGTGTCTCCCACGTCGGCAGCAGGGGGCACAGGCTGGCTCTCGGTGAGGAGATGTCTGGCACCATCTGTGAGAGACAGGCAGATGGCAACAAGGGAGGAGAGCAGAGACCTGCAGCAGGTCCCCCATTCACGCTATGTGGTTCCCCAGGGAGTGAACTTGAGAAAATAGGGAAACAATTCCTGGGAAACAAAGACATCAGGGTGAATATTTTTATCCTTCCACCCTTAGCATCAGCGGAATGAACATCAACCTTCAGAAAGCTTTGGAAGAAGGCAGGTAGTCTCAGGAGGCAGGTTTTCTGCCAGTGAATGGCCCCCAAACACTCCAGCCACTTTGGTTTGCTCCCACCTCAAAGTTGGGGCAAAGGCTGGCAACGTGGGTCTTTGCTTGCTAACCTCAGCAACAGCCTAACAATTTCAGAATGATCTAAGCAAGACGTTCTGAATGAAGAGAGCCTACATCAACACGTTCATCAAGGGAGGCAAACCTTGAGAGGACAAAACAAGGCGTCCATGACCCAGCTTGGTCACAGAACTGACAAAAGGATGCAAGGGGGACTGTTGCTTATACCTTCGAGACGTGGTTCTCTGTGAACGCAAGAGGAAACACGTAGCCATAGAAATTCCTGTCCTAAGTGATCATACCACTCACCTCTGGGGGTAGGGGTCGTCTGTGAAGCTTCAAGAGCATGGAGGAAAGTCAGTCTTCTTCATTGCATCCCGTAGATCAGTGTCTCAGGGCTAGGGCAACAGAGCCCACTGGTGTGATTTCTGAGGGGCCAAGAAGGTCCACTACTCCCCTAGATGGCTCCCATACCACTGGTTGATAACTGAAATTTCTCTGTTAAAGCTCTATGTGTAAGGACCGAGACCTACATGAGAGAGCCATCAGCCTGACCAATGATTTCAGCATGAATGTCCAGATACCTTTTATCGCATAAAGAGTCTTGCCGGTTTTCTCCCTGACAATCTTATTCAGTAGAGTAGGTATTCTAGACCTTGAGATCATGCATTGCTTTTTGTTTGGGGTTTTTATAGTTTCATTTCAGTGGGGAGCAAATGGGCTGGGGCCCTACGCTTTTCATTTTTCTTGAGTGCAAAGAAGGTTACTCATCTGTGGCATAAAAGTTCAAAGGCTGTAAGAATGCAAGTCCTCCCAGAAAAGAGCAGCCTTTGTGTGTGGGAAGAGCCTGTTGGCTGGGTGCTGAAGGGGTGGAAATGTTGGGATGGGATTGGGTGTATATGGGGAGAAGAGTAATGTGGGGAGGGTGTTGGGGCAATCCCCCCCCAACCCCAACTCAGAACTCTGCCTAAATCAACCAGCCCTGCTCAGAGCCCCAGAGCAGAGGGATGGTGGTGGTAGGAGCCGGGCAGCTTGCCTGACGCTCTCCAGAGCAGCTGTCAAGTCCAGGGAGCCCTCCACTGGTAGCCTCCAAGAACTGCCAGGAAGATGAAAGAATCTATCCTCTGCTAAGTCCCCAGATCAAGAGGAGTCTTTTCTCAATCCAGAACTTAGGGGAGAATCTATGAGAAAGAGACCAAAGGAGCCTTGCTCAGTGGGAGCCATCCTCTGGGAAATTCTCCTCAGGGGTATGCCTTTCAGAGGGAGCACTCTTGGGGAAGAGTCCTCAGGGGAACTTTGCTCAGGGGAAGTGTCCCTCAGAAGGAATCTCCTCAGTGAGTATGCCTTTTAGGGGGAGCACCCCTGGGGGGAGGCTCTTCTGGAGCAGCAGCCCTCAGGGGGAAGGAACACTGCTTAGGGGAAGCATCCTAATCTCCTCAGCGGACATGTGTTTCAGAGGGAACATGCCTCAGGAGGAACAGTCCTCAGAGGGTGAGTCCCTATGGGAGAATCTCCTCAGTGGGCATGCATTTCAGGGACAGCACCCCTGTGGGGAGGGTCCTCAGGGGGAATAATACCCAGGGGGAGCATCTCTCAGGGGGATCTCCTCAGTGGGAATGCATTGTAGGGGGTGCATTATGAGGGGCAGGAATTCTCAGAGGAAGAGCATCCCTTAAGGGAAGTCTTCAGGGGAAGCATGTTTCAAGGGGAGCAGTCCTCAGGGGACACTCTCCTCAGGGGTAGTCTCCTCAGTGGAGCTTTCTTTCCTTCAGCCCTTCCCCTTCAGGGTGGGTTCTTGCATTTTCTCAGAGCCAGATCTGTTCTTACTTCCTGACAGGATAAGATAGACACTATCATTTATACCCTGACTGAAAAGCAATTACACATATTCACAGCAATGCTCTCCCTTACCAGGCCATGTGTAATTAATGGAGAAACCTAGGGTCCCCTAGGAATTTCAGCAAGTGTGTAAGGAGCGTGGCAAGAACCGTCTGAGAGCAGTCCTTCTCTTTGTTCTTCAACCCAAACTGTGCTTGTGACTGGTCCCAGATGGAACATCCATCCAGGGCTCCTGGAGAGAGAGACTGGGAACAAGCAATCAACCCTCTCTGTGCCTGCTGCCTGGGTGGGAGAGCACCTGTCTGGGAGCCCTGCACCGTGGATTGACTCTCACTTCCGCCCAGGGACCTGCCCCTCCCCCAGGCCCCGCCAGCAGGAGCGCCCAGGAACCTCCACCATAAACCACGTGTGTCACATGCTGATATTGGTACTTGTGCAGCAGTGAAAAGACCTCATGAAAACAGGTTGGGCAGGAAGGTATTGTAAAAGGCAGAAATCTCTTTTGAATCATAAAAGACAAGTACAGAGTAAGAACTTGTTTCCAGTGGAAAATTACTCTTTATGCATCTTCTACACGTGCTTCTCTGTACCCGTCAGGGCGCTGACAGGAAGGAGAATTCCATTCAGATGGCCCAACGAAGAGATTCCAAGGAAGGGACCACTGACCACGTGTGGGCAAGGTCGAGAGAGCCAGCAGGGGTACAGAGGTATCCAGAGGTTAAGAGTAAGCAGGGGTTAGTCCCTAGACCAGGAAGGACAGAGGGTCCATGAAAGCTAGAGCTGCAGGGAAAGGGTCACCAGGAGGGAGCAGTAGTCCCGGGAGGACAGAGCTGTAGTCAGAGACGCAGCACTGAAGCAGAGAAGAAGTGGGGAAGAAGCCCCAACCTCCCTTCCTTTCTTGTAGCTGCTCATTGGTCAACCCCACCAGCAGCGAAGTGTAAGGGAGCCCAGGTGACCACGGTCCAGGTCAACTTCCTGGTGCGCAGATGGATGGAGAAGGATGGAGAATGAATTATGAGATGTGAGGCCACGTGGAGAAGAAGTACATTCATTGGCATATGGGGTGTGTCTATGCTTTAGGGACGGTATTATCATCAAATATATTACAGAGGACAGTCCCTTGTGTTTTCACTCTTTATGCACATGTGTGCCTCCCCCTTCACTCTGCCTCACAGCTATTTATAGGAACCATACTTGTCTTCATCAATCATGAAGACGACCTTGGACCTGCCACATATGTAAGAGACAGACTACTGGCTCCTTGAGTGACTCTCGTTTTCTTCCTGCCTACAGAAGTTGGTCAGTAGATGTATAATGGATGAAGGGATGCAAGGAGTTAGAGAGATATATGTCCTTCTCTCCCTAAGACCTGCTCCCGGCCCCCTTCCACTAGATATAGCCTCCTGGTAGGCACACTTAACTGGTGGAGAAACCTAGGGTCCCCTAGGAATTCCAGCAAGTGCGTGAGGAACATGGCAAGAACCGTCTGAGAGCGGTTCTCTGTGACCACATGAATATGACCACACCTTGAACTAGGGGGAAGGAGGGTGACAGGAGGCAATTCTGAATTTCCATTGGTATTAACGAACACATAAAATCTCTTGGAAAGTTCAGGAAATTGCCTAACCTCCTTGGGAAGCTACCTTGCCTCCTTCCTCTTCAGTTTCATTCTCTCTTTATTTTTCAGTCCAGAGGACCTGGAAAATATAAGGGGTGCTGTTCTTTTGGCCACCCCTCCAATAATTTTTTAAAGGCGATCATCTATCATGCCAGGCACCATATTAGGCATTGGCATTAGAAGATACAAAAATACTACAGTTAGCCAGAAAAACCCACCATCCAGCCGAGGTGTCCAAACTCTTATTTTCCAAGTCCCCCCAGCCTGGGAAGAAGTGACAACTGCCATGGTATTTGACTCAGAGGAGCCCTACGGGCAACTGTTTGACCCTGAGCCCCACTGTGAGTCCCAGAAGTAAACCCTCCCGGGAGCTACTGTGGATATCAGTGTCATCCCCTCCGGCCCTGGACAGAGACCCACCACCCCACCCTGCCCCTGCTGCTGCTTGGGAGCTTGGCCTGGGCTCTTAGAGCCCTGATTCCCATGCAAGCTGCTACATCCATCGAGATTGCCAGGCTCTGAAATCAAGGCCTGCTTCTCTCACACCTCCCTTTATCTGGGCTGTCATTCTTTTGTGATACAGTGAAGACAGCATCGACAACATTGGGGATCATCTACTTATCTCACCTGAAGCAATTTTGGTCAAAGTAGCTGTGATACCAGACCTATCCTGGTTTTGAGAAGTAGGAAGACACTGACCAGGAGTGGAAGGGGTGGGGAGAGTCCTGGGAGCCGAGGAGCCAAAAAGAAGGACAGGAAGGTCAAAAGCAAACTTCGGCCCCTGACCCAGGCCAACTCCATTGGGCTGTGCAGACAAATAAAGACCGTGTAGTCTATGTCTTATTAGAGGAGGGCATAAAGGTCCTGAGAGTATAAGTCATGTACCACTGAACATCAGAACATGACATTTTCTCTGCTAGATTACCTCCGTAGTCCATCCAGCCCTTAAACAAATATGTGTTGATCTCTTCTGTGCAAGGACTGAGACATGTGTGGGAAGTGGCTCAGTCTCTCAAAATGGGAGGTGATAGATGCAAGGATGAGTTTCCTATTTTCTATTTTCTCACCATCTTCTCCCCTTTTTCCCATCCCAGCATCCAAAATTTCCCTTCTCCCCCACACCAGGAGCAGGAGATGCAGAGAGAGGAACTGACAAGGAATCCAGGAGCTCAGACACAAGGAGAGGCAGTACTTGGGGTGATCGGGACAAGGAAAGGGTTAAAACAACTGCCTGGCAGGGAGGGGGCAGCAGCAGGAAGATGAGGGGCAACTGGACACCCACAGAGGCTGCTCTACTGGTAGGCAGGCCCCAAGGCTGAACAGAGAGGCCTCTGCCTATGACCTGAAGTGTAGACAAATTAGCTGAGGTCAACTGGGGTTAGAGTTAGGGGTTAGGGGTTAGGGGTTAGGGTTAGGAGTTAGGGTTAGGGGGGTTAGGGTTAGGTATTAGGGTTAGAGTTAGGAGTTAGGGTTTTGGGTTTGATTTCAGTTTAGTGTTAAGTTTAGTGTTAGGGTTGGGCCATGCATACTTTAAATCCTAAGGTGTGAGACAGTAGGAAAAATCTGGTTTTATATCCTAAGTGATTCTATTTGTCTCACTGAAGAAATTATGCCTGTTTATAGCACTTTTCCATTTTCCCCATGTCCTTGTGTTCTTTTCCAGCATATTCGGGTATAGGATATTGGGGAACTTTCGATAGCCTTTTTTGATTCTGACTGACCAACATCTCTAAGGCCATTCTTGCGTGTCTCTCACATCTGCCACAGATGACTAGTGTTTCCACATTCTTGATACATATCGAAATTAATTTTTTCTCACAGATTCATTTCAGATTCAAGGAATGGAGGTGTTAATGCCTTCTGTTCTTATGGAAGGATATTTTGTTAGCAGGAGTGATATTAACGAGATGCCTTAAAGGACATGTGTAATCTAAGTCTGTGGTGAGAGAAAGATTGGAATTTCCAGGCAGAGAGAGCAGAGTTCAAATAGGAATGGAAATGAGATAAGGAGTCTTTATTTATTAGGAATGTCCTGGGATATCATGTGGAAAATCAGTGTGATTATTTATCTCCATGATGGTTGCCTCTTTGCCTCTTTGTAATAATAACCTTGACAGGAACTTACATTAAGTCTCAACTGGAACCAGATATTCATTCCTTATTTTTAAATAATCTGTAGATCAATCCAAAGTTGAAACACACATATATACCACACGTACCCCCCAATTTTGAACCAGGAAATATAATTCTACATATTGTAATATTGAACACAAATTGTGGGTAATAAAGATGTATGTTTAAATTCTAAATTACATTTCTGTTCTAAATATAATAACAAATTTATCCCAGTAATCTGAGTGTGTCAGCCTTCCATTTATTAGCACACAGAATTTGGTGAGGCAGGGCTATACAAAATATTGATTTCTGCATGTAGCTTGCAGAATTAGTCTTCATAATTAACCTCCTTGCATACATTGCTTTATCCACAGGCTCTCAGTCAGGGTTCTTCACTGCAAACACTGGCCCCTGCTTTGCTGGTTTAATCAGAGAAGGAATTTATTCTAGGCTAGCAGGTGTCACCCAGACTCTTAAGAAGGCCCGAGGGTCAGGTTGGGAAGCTCCACGACAAGTGTATGACTCCAGGACTCTGTACGGGCAGAGCATCATGCCCACTGGGGAGGGTGACATTGTGCATCAGCTCTGCATCTACTCTCTGGAAAGGTGACACTCTGCTGCTCTTCTGGCCCGAACATACCCACCACAGATGTTCTGCTCTTCACCTTGTTCCTTTCCAAATTCAAGTCTTTTACTGGGCATGAGACAAGCAGAATCCAGGGAGCATGCCTGCCCCCTCTACCTGCATGAGAAGCTGGGGCAATGAGTTTTGGGTTCCACCTTGGAAGGTGTAAGTCCACAATGTGGGAAGTTCCCCGAATGCAGGAAGCCCTTCATATGACATGGTTGTGTCCCCAAAGCGTGGCAGACGTCCACTCCACACAGATCAGGTGCTATGTGCCGTGGTGCTCTTTCAGTCAATTTTATTGACATAAAATTCTGTTTCATTTGTTTCATATTCTGGAGATCTCTGTTTCCGGCAGTACTGCAAACAACACAGCCTGAGAAAACCCACTGTAACACAGAAATTCTGGAAACTTCTAGAAATTCTAGAAAAAACCTATCAACTCTCCTCTGAAAGACATCACTGATCTTGACAAATAAGATAGTGAAATATCTCCAGAACGAAGGTGAATCCTGGAAACGTGGAGATGAGCTGACTCTGAGGGTACAGGTGCCCTTTGGAGACTTGCTGACCCCTGTCACCCAGGGTCCTGCGTTTGACGGTTGCATAAGGACTGAAGTTAAAGTTTTGGGCCCAGTCCAGGCGGGAGTTGGAATAGAGACCCCCGTGAAGAGGCTCAGTGAAAGGTGTCTATAGGAAAGCTGCTCAAAAGCAAAGTGAAGCAAAGTCATTCAGGGTTTTTCTTCAGCCTGTGCTGACACTGGCTAGGGGAAAAAACATCCCTCCTAAAACTCTGAGCTTGGCACTTGATGGTACACGGCCCGTGTTGGCCAAGAGGGCACGAGCTGAGAAAGGCGGTGACGTGCCTCCTCGTCTGTAGGGTAGGCGGCGGCAGGCACACAGGGCCACCAGTTGCCTCTGGAGGTGTAACGCCGCAAACCAGGTCTCTCAGGGTCCCCACAAATACGACTCAGCCAAACACAAGATCACATCCTGAAATTATAAAAGGCGTAAGGAAACAGGCTGCCACAAGCAAGAGTGCGTGAAAATCACAAACGGCCGAGTTAGGTCATCTAGAACTTCAGCTACTAGAATTGCAGTACCGCTTAAAATGCTAAGAGAAATGGGAAACGTGAGCCAGGAAAAAGGTATCATCACAAAAGGTATCATCAAATACACAAGAGAGTATACGCAGCAGAAGATACAACTGGTGAACTGAAAGAAATTACCCAGAATGCAAACAGTAAGACAGAAAGATGGAAAATATACAAGAGAAGTTAAGGAGCACAGGAAATAGAATGTGTCTAATGTGTGATTAATAAGAATTCCAGGGGCACGTGGCTGACTCAATCTGATGACCATGCAGTTTTTTTTTTTTTAATCATGCAACTCTTGATCTCAGGGTTGTGATTTTGAGCCCCACATTGGGTGGAGAGATTAGTGAAAAATAAAATCTTAAACGCACAGAGAGAGAGAGAACAAAAAAGCAAGAATTCCAGATTAAGAAAGTAGGATTAAGAGATCTGGAGTTTAAGGGGAAGGCCACTAAATGACACTCCATCCTCTACTCTGTTTGGAACCAGTTGAAAAAGGTACATTAGATTCAGGCAGATGGAGATAAAAATGCCAGATTTATTATTGATGGAACCTTGGGACAAATATGCATTAGTAGCCTTCCTCATACTGTATCTCAGAATGAAGCAGACTTGCCCACACCATCACAGGCAGTGGTGGACAATTAAAGCCCTGTCTGCTTTTCCCCATCCTTCCTGAGATCTGCCCTGAAAACCCTTCACCACAGAGGAACAGAAAGGAACATGTACCCGCCCCCCCCCCCCGATAGTGAGCTCCCAAAGAGAAAGACACAGCATGTGTGGCTGGGCATACTCAGACAGGAGCCCAACCTCACCTCCTGGATAAGTCATCTTCCCACTGGGGAGGAGAGGATGAGTGGACAGAGAGAGGCCAGGAGTGTTACTTTCAAAGGCTTTCCTCCTATTACTTGGAGAGACAATTCATTTTTCTGAATTGATGACTACTTTAATCCTTAGATCAATGAAGCATAATGAGTGCTGAACAGGATAAATAAAAAATAATCTACACTTAGACACACAGTAGTAAAACTGAAGAATATCAAAAACAAAGGGAATTTAAAAGCGATTAGAAGATAAACACAGATTACCTAGTAAGAGCCCTTAGAAGACTTGCTCATCATGAGACGTAAGCAAGAAAACAGTGAAGAGAGATCTTAAACTTCCTAAAACAAACAAAGAACAACAACAAAAACTGTCAAATTAGAAATATACCCAGCAAGGGAGCCCTTGGCTGGCTCAGTCGGAAAAACCTGTGACTCCTGATCTCAGGATCATAATTTTGAACCCTACGTTTAGTGCAGAGATAACTTTAAAAAGAAATTTAAAAAGCACACAACAGTGTACCAGCAAAATTACTTATCAAAGAGAAGGCTAAAATAAAGATATTTTCAGGCAAACAAATAAACCTGGAGAGCTCCTTACCAAAGAAACTTCTCAAATATGTTCATTTCAGGAGGAAGTGAGACACAGGCTAAACGGGAAGTCAGAGAGGGAAGATGAACCCTAAGGGGTCTCTTCCACCTGCCATCTTTTCTAATTTCGCCTCTGGCAAAGGTTTGTGGTTCATCTTGTGAATTTGTTACCTGGACTTTGGGGCAGAGGCTGTGACTCATCATTAGAACCTAAGCAAAGATGAAGCGCTGCCTCCTTTTCAGGGGATGCAAGCCCATGGTGTCAGGACTGAAGAAAAGGGAAATGAAAGGAGGGGAGAAATGAAGTCATGCGATGCCTTACATTACCTAGGGGGCCAGATCTTCTCAAGGAGCCACGAAGAAAAAAGATTGCTCCAGTGGAATTTCTTCCGGAAATGTTGGGAGAAAAATCCATGCCTCCACATACTATATGGAAGGGAGAAGGGAGGAGAGCATTTTATCTGCTGGGCTGTCAACATCCTCGGCCTCTTAGCGGTCAAACTTGACCGCAAGGCAAACTCACTCCCCCACACATTTGCGTGATGTCACTGAGCTGCTCAGAGAACCAGGTCCTATGCTTGGTGCTGGGTCATTTCATGCAGCTCCCAGAAGTGACAATGGGACTTGGGCAGGTAAGTCTTGGTATGGGAGATGGGGAAGCTCTGCTGGTATTAACTAGTCTCCCGGTGGCTCAGAAATCTTGGCAGGGGGCCGGCAGAGTGGTGATGCGGATGCTACAGGGAGGAAGGCCAGCGGTGCCTCTGGGAGAAAAAAAAGAGGCAATCAAGGGAATCTGAGAAGGTACGCAAAGCCGGACCCCTCAAATGATTTTTCTCTCACGGACTTACCTGACCTCCTTGGAGATTAGATCTGTGTCCGTGGCCTTGTTAGAACCGTCCTCTAACCAACGAGCAAACTAAGCCAGATTCCATTTTTTTTTTTTCGACTGAAAATTAAAGGAAAAATCAAACACTGTACCAACCAGGATAGGATAGGCAATGTTGTGATAACAAACACCCCCGAATCTCATGTTGAAATACAGCAAAGGTTTATTTCTCATCTGTGCGACCTCCACCAAGGTGTCCGGTAGTTCTTCAGGGCAGCGGTCCCCCATGAGATGCCTCAGGGAACAGGAGCTCTGCCTACTAGCTGCTCCACACCCCACAACACCCCGCACGGGTGGGGCCCCTACTCAGCGGGGAGTCTGCTTCTCCCTCTGCCTGCCACTCCCCCTGCTTGTGTGCTCTCTGGCAAATAAATACAATATTTTAAAAAATAAAATAAAATAGGATTTTTACTGCAATCAAGTACACATTTTAGGGAAATTGAAATTCATTTATTTTGATAATCCCATCATTTCCAGAAGTATCCTAATGAGAAGTCCCATACTTGATTTTTTCTTGAATTCTAATAGTCAGTAGAGTCAAAATCGGCTTAGGAAACAGATTGTTTTTGACATGAAAAGGACTTTAGGATTTCCCCCAAAATATGTTTTCAGGAGGATTGGCAGAAATCTAGATTGTCAAAATAAGAGTTTGATTTTGATGTCAGTCAGTACCCGCTGCGGCACTTCTGTTCCCATCATCACGCTGTCTTTTCCCTGCCTTACCCTCCCATGGCCTCAGCTTCTCTCCCTGTTCTCTGCCTGCTGCTGGTCTCCTTCCACCCCAATCCCCACCCAAACCACGTCCCACGCCGAGGCCTCGGGTTGCTCTTGACATTCATCTCTATTCAGAATATGGTCTCAACTAGCAGACACTGTCTCTAGAATTTTCTCATTACTCCCGGTTGTGCATTGCCTCTCTATGAAGACTGAAAGATCCTGAGGATTAGGAGCCATTTCCTATATCGTGGCATATTTTCTCCCATCCTTGTTTGCTGCCTTTTCCAGCACCTGGCCCCGAACACTGTGCATTCACAGTGCACTCAATAAATACTAGTTGAATTGAATTCCCTAAACCGTCCTGATTATTCATGCCGCTCAAGTCCCTGCGTCTATGTAGAATGATGGATTTCCAGACACCAGCACTGAGGGTCAGTTCAAATCTCTTGAGAGGCTATTGGATTTACAGTGGTACAGCACATCCCCTCTCCCCACTGGCAAATAGAGGGCACAGGATTATGCCACCTGGGCTTTCTAGACAGCTGCCCAGCATTTCATGCCCTCCCTAGAATTCGTGCTCGTGGCAGCCATGAAAATAAAACCACTTTTTTTTTCTAAATTCTGTCAACAAAAGGGCCAATGACTGTCAAATTAATGACTCATTGAAAGTCCACTGCATCCTGTTTCTCTGACTTCTTGGAGGAAGTAGACCCCAAGATTTCCGAGAAGGTTCTCAGCAATTTGTCTACTAAGCACTCCTTTCAGACGTTTGCGAGAGTGACAATATCTCCCTTATTGTAAGTCTAAGACTCTCGAAGACATTCTGAGCCGTGTGATATTTGAATGTGGACCCAGTGGGTTTCTACTTGGAAGTGAAAATGGTGGCTGGTTAGGAGGAATGCTGTGGGTCTCAGCTTTCCGCTTGTTCTTAGGTAACGGGATCGTGCAACATACAGACACACAAGATTTCCTCCATAGCAGGAAAAGACAGTTCTAATTGCTGGGATCGGTTTTAATACTCCACCAAATAAACCAGCCAGACAGCACCTGCGTACGAAGCACAAAATAGAGAAACCGCACAAGTCATAACACATAGAAATAACCATGGGCCACGGGCACACGGAGCCACTACCAAGATGGCAGAATCTTCCCAGTGTTGGCTAACTCCACACAAATGGTCTGACCCGATTGAGGTATATTCCTTACACTGTGGATTTTCCATCATTGTTTCTAATGCTATGGGTTGGGAGCACAAAAGTTTACGCTTTCATAATGAAGTTTGAGACAGGATTTGTACAAATAATTCCAATGAGTCAAGAAACCACTTGGGGGGGGAGCTTATAAAGAGATCCTTTAGCTTTATACGTCCTTTACGTCCTAAATATCCTCTCAATATAAGATGGTTGTACAAGCTTGCTTATCTCACTAATATTTTTAGTAAATTCAATGAAGTCAATGTGGCGTGTACAGTAGTAATGTCCCTGGGCTTCTAGCTACAGAAGGTGTCAGAGATAAACTGAAACAGGCATGGAGGCACTATGAGAAATAAATTAGCTTTGCTGTTTTGAAGCTGCAAGCGTATCTATCAGGGACGAGAATGAAGTTATATAAAATTTTGGAAAAGGTCAGAGATTCAAATATCCTAATAGCGGAAGTAACCATACGATGAACATGTATTTTCTTCAAATAGTGGAGACTTCTATTATCTGAGGGGTCCACTCATTCATGCTCTCCACATAGAATAATAACCAATCAAAGGTGACAGCAGTTATTAGCTACTGTTAATGATTCAATTTTGAGACAGGCACAAGACACTCTATTCCCTTTTCAAGCTTCTCGAACAGTTAATTAGAGAGCACTGTTAGATTTCAGGCAAGCTATTTTTTTTTAAATTTTATGTTTTGTGATTTCTATTCTGTGTAATTCGGATTTTCTCAATGTTATGCCTTCAAAACAAAACATAGGGGTCAGCTGGCTAATGTAAGATTTCAAACTGTTATCCATAATCTCGGACTTAAAGTTACCATGTTCATCAAAACAGCCTCATTTTTGACTGATTGATTTGCTACTACCTAATTGTTCTGCGTTTAAAGTAGAAATGAAATCCTGTACAATATAAGGGATTCAGACCAAGAATTTAAATTAGATGAAAAGGATTTACTGCTAATAAAAATATTTTTAAACAGGGGAATAAACTTCAGCCATACAGTCTTTGAGGTTCTAGGACCCTAACTATGTCCTTTGGGGGCACTTTGTGGGTCAGTCGTGGTCATGTAACAGATCTGGCGAACACTGACAGTGTGTGATAAAATGACACTTATGACTCACACGACATTTTATGCTTGCTTAGACTCTTCATATTCCTTGTGTCATGTAATCTTCAGAACAATCCTATGATACAGAAAATTGCCTTCTAAGGCTAGACGGACAGTGGACTCAAGATGGGAGTGATGTTACTTCGGAACAGGTGGTCGGAATAGGGAAGAGACAGGAGCGAATGGAGACGGAACAGTCATAATTGATCAATGGGCCCCCTGACTTTTGTACATACGGGTTCCTTGAGGGCTGCGGCCCAGTGAAGAATGGTGAAACCTGGGGCATCTCCCTTCGTCCTTCAGCCCTGGAGGGCATCGCTGTGAATGAAAGTGAAACAGAGACACACGGAAGAAAGCCTCTGGAAGTCTCCACTGCAGAACCCACTGAAAGCTGGTCACACTGATGTGGGTTCTCTCAGTAAGGGACCCATCAAAGGTTTTCACCCAGAGCGGGGGAAGTTGCACGACCTCTCGGCCTCTTGCTGGTAAGCACACAAGAAGAGTAGCAGGAATTTCTATGTAGTGAAGACAAATTATGTGAAGGATTTGTTGAAAAACTCCTTGGGGTAGAACACACCTATTTTAGTGCAAAAACACTGCAGACAAGGCTGAATGAGAAGTCTGAAGTGTAAAAGGGAGAAAAACTCAGCCAAAGCCGCAAAACTGTGCCGTACACAAAAATTGTACAAAAATGTACAATCAACATTTCTTGGGCACCTGTTTTTACATATACTGTCCCTCGAACTTTCCATTAACACCATGGAAAAAGTAAGCTTCAAATAGTCTCAGTTCCTCTCTCGACATCCCATGACCATTTGAGGCCCCGTGTGAGATTTGAACTAGGATCTGATGACTGACCCCAGATGGGAGTCTTTCCAGTCCACTCAGCACTTTCCTGATATGTTGGAAGGAAATTTGTAATGCCTCGTAATGCCTGAGCAGGAGCGTTAACGTAGCAGCTGAAGACGGCGATCCTTGGAAACACCTGTTTTTCAAGGTTGGCCCTTGGCTGGCATCGGGGAATTCAATGCTAAACCCTCCCTAGAGGGATATAAAGTTTTCCCTAAGTGATAACCGTAGCTCACTGTCCCCAAACTGCATAAACAGTTGGGCTCATACAGGACACGTACTTTCCTTCTGGGAGTCTGGAATTTCGTCTCCTCTGTGCTAGGCTGAGGGTGTCTACGCGATCTGCCCCCAATGAAGACCTTGAGCGTGGGGCTTCTCGTGAGCTCCCCTGGTGGGCAGTATTTCACGTGTGGTGTCTTAAGGCACCGCAGGAAGAAAGAACATGTTTTGTGCGACCTCAGTGGGAGAGACTTCTTGGGAGTTTGTGTTCTGCTCTTTGCCCCTGCTCCTTTTCTCCTTGCTGACTTTACTTGGCTCCTTTAGCTGTAACAAGCATCACCGTGAGTACAACTGTCTGTATGTCAGTCCTATGAGTCCCTCTTAGCAACCACCCGGTCTAGAGGTGGTTCCGGGGACTCCCAACTTAATGCTGCAAAAATAATAGTGATGGATTTCAAGTCACCAAAATTCTGCATCTCATATTTAATTATTGATTCACAGAATACTTGCACCGAGAGTTAAAACAAAGCAAGTACTAGAAGGTTTACAATAAGGAAGGGCAGTGTCTTACTTACGTCCCGCCTACACCTGGGTTTTACTCCCTATAGGAAGCCATTTCCAACTCCTTCAGACATTCCGCCTGATATTTATATCTGTATTGATAATATGCTTATACTTGACATTTCTTGATTTTTCAACTTTAGTTATTATCTATTGCCCTTCTACTATGGAAAATGAGGATTAACTACCCTACCATCACCTCCCCTCCAACACGCCCACACAAACTTCTCTTTTTCCATCCTTGTAGTGTGGTTTTTTTTTTTCTTTTTGGAGGGGGGAGGGATGATGTTCGATTTAAAAAATCAATATTCAGCATTTATATTATCATGACTATACTATGATTCATCTCCTTTCTTTTAACAACTTTTTCAAAAACGTCCTGGAGATAAGTACTGTATATTTTTATTTGTGCTTATCACTACTCTTCCTCTAAACTCTCTGTCAAAATTGTAAAATTCCTCCCAGCAAGTCAAATACATAAGGTAATCTGCCCTTTTCATTTATTTATTTAATTATTTTTTTGATATATCCCTTTAGGGTTTTCTGTGTCCTCCTGCTGTGCATGTGTCCCCTGGGAATTCTCTTCACTTCTCTCCTACTTTGGATGCCCTGTTTCACGCTCTCGTGTTTTCCTGTTTCCTGGTTTGATGAAGCACATTCTCCAGTCTTCAAAGTGGCACAAGGGAGTGAAATGTTTGAGACGTGCATATCTGGAAATGTGTTCATTCTATCCTCACACCTGATTGATTGCTTGGTTGGGTGGAGAATTCCAAGTTGGGCATCACATCTCCTTAGAATTGTGAAGGCATTCTTCTTCCCCTGTATTCTAGTTTCTTGGGTCATTGACTAGGAGTGCTAGAAGTCTAACCAGTTTTCAGATTCTAGGATCTTATCTTTTCCCCAATGGTCTAAAATTTCAATGACAATTTCACAATGCGTCCCTTTTCTGGAAACTCAGAGGGCCCTTTTCAACAGAGAAACTCCTGGCCCAAGAGATTTTCTTGTACTATTTTTTTTTAATTTCTTACTCAACTTTCTCTGTTATCTTTCTGCAGAATGCTTAACTTTTGTATTTTTCTATATCTTTATCTTTTTGGTTAATTTCAATGTGATTTCTTCCACTTTGTCTTCCCATCTACTGCTGAGCTTTGAAGTTCATTATTGTAATTTTAATTTTCCATTTTCTGATTGTTCCTTTAATCTGGTTTTTTTTTTTCCCCCTTTATGGATGCAATGTCTTGTGCTTCAGGTGATAAGTCCAGGATGTTTTCTTTTCTTCCAATTTGTTTTTTTCTGTCCCTTTGTTATTAAAATTATGTTACTAAGCCTGTCTTTTAGGGAGAAACCTCTTCTCAGGTGCCTGGTGATTGTAGTTATCTATATGTATTCGTGAGCCTGTTGGCCAATGAGCAGTTGGAGGTCTGGCCATTAGCTGTAGAACCTCAGGGCCTCAGTGTCATAAGTCTTTTCTCCTGGGTCAGTCTCTTTCCTCCTTTCTCCATTCCTTCCTTCCCTCATTCTTTCTCTCTGTCAGAGAGAGTAAGTGCACAAGCAGGGGGAACGGCAGGGAGACCAACGCGGGACTCAATCCCAGGACCACGGGATCAGGACCTGAGCTGAAGGCAGATGCTCAACCGACTGAGCCACTCAGGCATCCCAGGTCAGTCAGTTTCTTGACTAGAGAGTCCTCCTCCCTGAAGGATATAATCCTGATGCTAGTGTTTGGGGCATCAAGGAAGGAAGGAAACTGGGGATCTCATCTTCAAATATGAGGATTTTCACTTACTCCTTTTCAAACTCTTGCACGATATCAAAAGACAGAAGCTACATTACCAAACCAAACAGAGGAAAATCAAAATAAAGAAATGTGAACTAGTAAAAAGTGATTAGCTACTAAAAAAAAAAGGAGGGGGAATCTCTAAAAGCTCCCGAAGTAGGGGAAAAAAACAAAGCCATTATTACCTTCCGGCTGTTTAGGCTAAGGGAGAATGAGCCATAAAGGAGATGAGAGTAGGAGCTAGGAGAGGCACACCACCGCCTTGACCCCACCACACACGGAAGGCTGAGTCTAGACCCCCTCAGAGAGGGGATAGGTACTATAGGAACACCAGCCCTAAGGTGACTCCCACCAGCCGGGATGTGTACACGTGGGGATGGGCTGAGCTGCTGTGGAAATGGCCATCAGGTGGGGGAGACAGTGACCTGAGGCCCTGGCTAGAGCTGCCATGGAAGGAAGTGGCTGCTGGACCGACCGAGCCGGAGCTGAGTGTGGCTGGAGCTGGTCACGACGGGCACTGAGGTGACCACCATCAGGCCTCCCTCGCCAATCCACTGGCTCCCCCACTGCATAAAATGGCAGCAGAAACAGAACCAGAAGAAAAGTAAGCACTGTCACCTTGTGGTGTCACTCTAGAAAGTTCTACTGACAACGCCTGATATTGATCCCATCAGCAAAAGAGGAATGCTCACAGGGTTCAATTCCAGTATCACAAATCAGGGCGAGGAAGGGTGGATTTGGAAGAGAGATAATAAATGGGTCACGGGCACACCTGCCCGGCTCTGGCATGGTTTGTGGGTTTAGTGTCTCTTGGTCAATTTCTAGAATATGCATCTTCTGTCCTCTGCAGAGAGGTGTAGAAGGGGACCTGTGAACTGACTCCTTATTATATAGACTGTTAATCAACGCCCTTTTCAGCTACATTCCTCATTCCTAAGCTCAGAGTTTCCTAGTACCTCTGGTCTCCAAGCCTCTGAGGCTCACTTGAGCAAACCAGCTTCTCATTGTCACTTCTCCTATTGCACGGGGAGATTCCTGTTTCCTCCAGAAGGGCCACATCATTTACTACTTGTCTGTGCACTCTATGACTCCCGAGATCCTGTCCACATCTCTCTGCCAGTGTCATATCTTCTCCCATTTTCGTCTGTTCCTGTAGATTTATAGCTTGTACAAAAATCTATTTGTCATTTTATTGCAGTGTAAGGGGGGATAAAGATAACTATGCCTTTCAATTTCCCATATTTAAAACACCAGGCTTTTATTGAAAATATAGATATTTATCAATTTAAAAAACTAGCTGGGCTGAGGAGTGATTAATAACAAATAGTTTTTAGTTCGGGGGGGATTTAAATTACTCCCACAGGTATGCACTTCCAAGCTTACTCTGTAACTATCGAAAGTTGGCTGCAGGATCAAATCATGGTATTTGTTAAAAACGTGCATTCCTAAATCCACCCTCTTTGCATTGAGCCGATTCATCTGCGTTTTAAATGCATTGCTCAGAAAATCAACAAGTCTAAAGTTTGAGAAGCACTGTTCTATTCTGTGCTATTAATGGGTGACAGAATATTTCGAGGTAGCATTTTGGTGAAGAGCTACATTTTGTCAGGAAAAAGACCGTAAAAAAAAAATGACTCTCAAATAAAGAATATCTTGCTTGTTTGCCTGCTTTTTCGCCATACCTGGGTGAGCCTCGCTGGTCGGTGTACACAGCCGTCAACGGAAGGACCACCATTCATTTGTTGTTTGCCACCTAAAGTGTAAGGAAAGCCGTCTAAAACTCTTCATAGATTCAGACACCTTGACAGGGACGATAAATGACAACATGTGCCTCCATTAGACTGTGGATAAAAATGAATGTGCGTTCCAAGGCCTTGATGAGCAAAATCAATTATGCAAAATGAAACTCTACGTTACTCTTTTGTTCCATCCCGAATCTTGAGCTGACTGTAAAGTGGGAAGTCAGCCTTCAGCAGTTCCAGGAAAGCCGGAGACGAGCCCCCGCCTCGCTCCATCCTCCAGGCCTTAGTTGTACAGTGGTGGGTTTTGCTCTTTAGTAAGACATTTCCTACTCAAGACATTTGGTATCTCCTTTTCTTTTAAGATGATAACACTAGGGTACCTGGGTGGCTCAGACGGTTAAGTGTCTGCCTCTGGCTCAGGTCATGATACCAGGGTCCTGGGATCAAGTCCCGCATCGGGCTCTCTGCTCGGCAGAGACTATGCATCTCCCTCTGCTTTTTCAGACTATGAAAGCAATAAATGCTAAATGAAGGGGCACCTGGGTGGCTCAGTTGGTTAAGCGACTGCCTTCGGCTCAGGTCATGATCCTGGAGTCCTGGGATCGAGCCCCACATCGGGCTCCCTGCTCGGCGGGAAGCCTGCTTCTCCCTCTCTCACTCCCCCTGCTCATGTTCCCTTTCTGGCTGTGTTTCTCTCTGTCAAATAAATAAAATCTTTTTAAAAAATGTTAATTGAAGACAAATTAGAAAACTGAGAAATTTTTTATTTTTTTTGATGAAAATTGAGAAGAAAATAAAATTTACCCAGAGATAAGCAGTGTTAATGTGTTCATGTATTCCCACCTAATCTTTCTTGTGTACCTTGGATTTTTTCTACTTAATATTTCTAAGCATGTTTCCATGTGATTAAAGTTCTTCATAGACACTTTTAAACATTATAGAACATCCATTTTATGTCTGTACATTCACTTAGCCACTTCCCAACTGCTGGATATTTACGTTGTTTCTGACTTTTTACTGTTACAAACAACACAATATGAGGCTTTGTGTATTGATTTTGGCCCACATTCCCAGCTTCTTCCTAAGGATGAATTCCTAGAGATGGTGAATATTTTAAGGCTCTTGATAGTTATCACGCCATTTTCCAGAACACTTGGTTCATTACATACTCCTACAAGCAAGGAAGGAGAATGCTCCCCTCGCTACGGTTCCGTCCGCTCTGGAGATTATAAATACATTCTTAATCCAAATTATATATGCACAATATTTTAAAAAATAAATTTTATCAAGAGAGAATTAAAAAACACTAATCCCCTGACCCACTGTGCTCTGCCTTCCTGTCCCCAGCCCAGGGACAACCCACCCTTAACTTTTATCTATTACTTTAGATGCTTACCTCTAGGAATATGTTTGTTCCTCCATTTCAAGGTTGTAGACATTATCTAATCAATTCTGCAACAAATTAGGATATAGTTAATTTACAGTTCTGCCTTCCTCCCCTACTTTTCAATCCCTGCGTCCCCTGATAAACTTACATCACTTAACTATTTAGAGATCAATATGTAATTATTAAACAATAAAATGATAATATTATCTCATTATGATTGTCACTCATATACTAATAGTTGTTACAATTATAATATTAAATTATTATAAATACTGTCTAAGACACCCACTTTGTATGTTATCAGCACATTTACTTTCCTGCCCCGGGGTGCTCGGGCTGGTATTTCTAATTGTCTTTTTCTCCTTACATTGTCTTCCTTTGGCATCATTCTCATTTTTCTAAATGTACCGTTCCATCAGGCATTCTGTGGGGTTTCCCTTACTTTCCCGGAGATCTTCCCACCACAGTCCTTCATATTCCTGCTTCAAGATGGGTCAGGAATGAAACTGTTCTCTAGAAAGACTTTTAACGAGTCCTCTGGTTTTTAATTCTCCAAGGCTCTTCTTCCCTTTGTAAAAAGTGCCTGGAGTTTCAGAGCCCGGGCTGCGGCAGGCCCGGCCACCGATCACCCTGTCACCATCTTACGGCGGCCCTGTGGGCACATTAAGCTTAGGCTTCCTCCCGCCTGCTCCATCCAACGCTGCTCTTCAAGAGTTTCAGAGAGATTTCTCAGCCTCAGATGGCCCACAGTGGTCCTCAACCAGGGGCGGATGTGCCCCCAGGGGGACATTTGGCAACATCTGCAGACTTTTTTTTAATGTTCAGTTCGCCAATATATAGTACTTCATTAGGTTTTTTTTCCTTTTTTCTTTTTTTAGTACATCATTGGTTTTTGATGTAGTGTTCAACGATTCATTACTTTCATACAACACCCAGTGCTCATCACATATGCCCATCTCCCGGTCTCCAGACATTTTTAATGGTTACACCTAGAAAGGAGGATGGCTACTGGCTTTGAGTGGATAGAGACCAGACATGTTCAACATTCTGCAATGCACAGGACGGCTGCTACAATGTAGAATTATTTATCACTTTAGTGGCATATATATATATATTTTTTTCTTTTTTTCAAATTGATATCTTTACATCACTCAATCTCCTAGAAATTCAGGTTTTTTTCATTCATAAAGTAGGATTGATACTTGGGACTATTTTAGGATTAGCAGCCCAATGCATAAAAATTCTTTGAAACTCTCAGAAGGTTAGGGGCACCTGTCTGACTCAGTTGGTAGACCATGCAACTCTCTATCTTGGGGTTGTGAGTTCAAGCCCCATGTTGGGTGTCGAGATTACTTAAAAATAAAATCTTAAAAAAACTATCAGTAGTTATAGTTTGAAATTTTTTGATAGTTTGACAGGTTTAAAAATGTTATCTTGCTGACATTACTTTGCACAGACAGTGTTAAATGGTTCCATAAGCTTATTTTGTGATTTGCAGTCATTCTCCTGTGATTTATCTGTTTAATTGCTTTATCAAAATCTATTAACATTAGATGTTCTTTATTTTTTATTTTATTTTTTCAGCGTTCCAGGATTCACTGTTTATGCCCCACGCTCAGTGCTCCCTGCAATATGTGCCCTCATACCCACCACCAGGCTCGCCCATCCCCCCCCTCGATGTTCTTTATAGCTCGAGTACTCTGGCCCCACCAGCTTGTGACTGCAAAATAAAGCCACATTAACTTTAATACCCAAAGTATCACTCTGAATTGTTACCTCTCAAACTGATAAGAACTTCACTATGGGGTCACCTGGGTGGCTCAGTCGGTAAACCTTCAGTGCAGGTCATGGTCCCAGGATCCTGGGATCAAGCTCCACAGCGGGCCTGCTTCTCCCTCTCCCGCAGCCTGCCGCTCCCCGTGCGTGTGTTCCCTCTGTCAAATATACACATTTTAAAAATCTTTAAAAGAAAGGAAGAAAGAAAGAGAAAGAGAGAAAGAAAGAGAAGAAAGAAAGAAAGAAAGAAAGAAAGAAAGAAAGAAAGAAAGAAAGAAAGAAAGAAAGTTCACTATGTTCTAGGGTTACTTTTTCCAAGTATCACTGAGTGAATCCAGAATTACTTATTTGAGCCCACATATGGACCCACAAATCTATGGTCAAATCATCTTTGACAAAGCAGGAAAAAATATCCAGTGGGAAAAGGACAGTCTCTTCAATAAATGGTGCTGGGAAAACTGGACAGCTACATATAGAAGAATGAAACTAGACAATTCGCTTACACCACACACAAAGGCAAACTCGAAATGGATGAAAGACCTCAACGTGAGGCAGGAATCCATCAAAATCCTGGAAGAGAACATTGGCAGTAACGTCTTTGACATCAGCCACAGCAACTTCTTTCAAGACATGTCTCCAAAGGCAAAGGAGACAAAAGCGAAAATGAACTTCTGGGACTTCATCAAAATAAAAAGCTTCTGTACAGCAAAGGAAACAGTCAACAAAACAAAGAGGCAACCCACAGAATGGGAGAAGATATTTGCAAATGACACTACAGACAAAGGGCTGGTATC